>JBBDGT010000401.1:373381-439942 GCA_037306005.1 Rhinophrynus dorsalis | reverse complement strand
GGGTACAGAGAGTAACGAGAGGTGTGAGACAGTACCTGGGTACAGAGAGTAACGAGAGGTATGAAACAGTACCTGGGTACAGAGAGTAACGAGAGGTGTGAGAGAGTACCTGGGTACAGAGAGTCACAAGAGGTGTGAGAGAGTAGCTGGGTACAGAGAGTCACAAGAGGTGTGAGAGAGTAGCTGGGTACAGAGAGTCACGAGAGGTGTGAGAGAGTAGCTGGGTACAGAGAGTCACAAGAGGTGTGAGAGAGTAGCTGGGTACAGAGAGTCACGAGAGGTGTGAGAGAGAACCTGGGTACAGAGAGTCACAAGAGGTGTGAGAGAGTAGCTGGGTACAGAGAGTCACAAGAGGTGTGAGAGAGAACCTGGGTACAGAGAGTAACGAGAGGTGTGAGAGAGTACCTGGGTACAGAGAGTCACAAGAGATGTGAGAGAGTACCTGGGTACAGAGAGTAACGAGAGGTGTGACAGAGTACCTGGGTACAGAGAGTCACGAGAGGTGTGAGAGAGTACCTGGGTACAGAGAGTCACAAGAGGTGTGAGAGAGTAGCTGGGTACAGAGACAGTCACAAGAGGTGTGAGAGAGTACCTGGGTACAGAGAGTCACAAGAGGTGTGAGAGAGTACCTGGGTACAGAGAGTAACGAGAGGTGTGAGACAGTACCTGGGTACAGAGAGTAACGAGAGGTGTGAGAGAGTACCTGGGTACAGAGAGTCACGAGAGGTGTGAGAGAGTAGCTGGGTACAGAGACAGTCACAAGAGGTGTGAGAGAGTACCTGGGCACAGAGAGTCACGAGAGGTGTGAGAGAGTACCTGGGTACAGAGAGTAACGAGAGGTATGAGAGAGTACCTGGATACAGAGAGTCACGAGAGGTGTGAGAGAGTACCTGGGAACAGAGAGACACAAGAGGTGTGAGACAGTACCTGGGTACAGAGAGTCACGAGAGGTGTGAGAGAGTAGCTGGGTACAGAGAGTCACAAGAGGTGTGAGAGAGTACCTGGGTACAGAGAATCACAAGAGGTGTGAGAGTGTACCTGGGTACAGAGAGTAACGAGAGGTGTGAGAGAGTACCTGGGTACAGAGAGTAACGAGAGGTGTGAGAGAGTAGCTGGGTACAGAGAGTCACAAGAGGTGTGAGAGAGTACCTGGGTACAGAGAGTAACGAGAGGTGTGAGAGATTACCTGGGTACAGAGAATCACAAGAGGTGTGAGAGTGTACCTGGGTACAGAGAGTAACGAGAGGTGTGAGAGAGTACCTGGGTACAGAGAGTAACGAGAGGTGTGAGAGAGTACCTGGGTACAGAGAGTAACGAGAGGTGTGAGAGAGTACCTGGGTACAGAGAATAACGAGAGGTGTGAGAGAGTACCTGGGTACAGAGAGTAACGAGAGGTGTGAGAGAGTACCTGGGTACAGAGAGTCACGAGAGGTGTGAGAGAGTAGCTGGGTACAGAGAGTAACGAGAGGTGTGAGAGAGTACCTGGGTACAGAGAGTCACGAGAGGTGTGAGAGAGTACCTGGGTACAGAGAGTCACAAGAGGTGTGAGAGAGTACCTGGGTACAGAGGGTCACGAGAGGTGTGAGAGAGTACCTGGGTACAGAGAGTAACGAGAGGTGTGAGAGAGTAGCTGGGTACAGAGAGTAACGAGAGGTGTGAGAGAGAACCTGGGTACAGAGAGTCACGAGAGGTGTGAGAGAGTACCTGGGTACAGAGAATCACAAGAGGTGTGAGAGAGTACCTGGGTACAGAGAGACACAAGAGGTGTGAGAGAGTTCCTGGGTACAGAGAGTAACGAGAGGTGTGAGAGAGTACCTGGGTACAGAGAGTCACGAGAGGTGTGAGAGAGTACCTGGGTACAGAGAGTCACGAGAGGTGTGAGAGAGAAGCTGGGTACAGAGAGTAACGAGAGGTGTGAGAGAGTACCTGGGTACAGAGAGTCACGAGAGGTGTGAGAGAGTACCTGGGTACAGAGAGTAACGAGAGGTGTGAGAGAGTAGCTGGGTACAGAGAGTAACGAGAGGTGTGAGAGAGTACCTGGGTACAGAGAGTCACGAGAGGTGTGAGAGAGTACCTGGGTACAGAGAATCACAAGAGGTGTGAGAGAGTACCTGGGTACAGAGAGACACAAGAGGTGTGAGAGAGTTCCTGGGTACAGAGAGTAACGAGAGGTGTGAGAGAGTACCTGGGTACAGAGAGTCACGAGAGGTGTGAGAGAGTAGCTGGGTACAGAGACAGTCACAAGAGGTGTGAGAGAGTACCTGGGTACAGAGAGTCACAAGAGGTGTGAGAGAGTACCTGGGTACAGAGAGTAACGAGAGGTGTGAGACAGTACCTGGGTACAGAGAGTAACGAGAGGTGTGAGAGAGTACCTGGGTACAGAGAGTCACGAGAGGTGTGAGAGAGTAGCTGGGTACAGAGACAGTCACAAGAGGTGTGAGAGAGTACCTGGGCACAGAGAGTCACGAGAGGTGTGAGAGAGTACCTGGGTACAGAGAGTAACGAGAGGTATGAGAGAGTACCTGGATACAGAGAGTCACGAGAGGTGTGAGAGAGTACCTGGGAAAAGAGAGACACAAGAGGTGTGAGACAGTACCTGGGTACAGAGAGTCACGAGAGGTGTGAGAGAGCAGCTGGGTACAGAGAGTCACAAGAGGTGTGAGAGAGTACCTGGGTACAGAGAATCACAAGAGGTGTGAGAGTGTACCTGGGTACAGAGAGTAACGAGAGGTGTGAGAGAGTACCTGGGTACAGAGAGTAACGAGAGGTGTGAGAGAGTAGCTGGGTACAGAGAGTCACAAGAGGTGTGAGAGAGTACCTGGGTACAGAGAGTAACGAGAGGTGTGAGAGATTACCTGGGTACAGAGAATCACAAGAGGTGTGAGAGTGTACCTGGGTACAGAGAGTAACGAGAGGTGTGAGAGAGTACCTGGGTACAGAGAGTAACGAGAGGTGTGAGAGAGTACCTGGGTACAGAGAGTAACGAGAGGTGTGAGAGAGTACCTGGGTACAGAGAATAACGAGAGGTGTGAGAGAGTACCTGGGTACAGAGAGTAACGAGAGGTGTGAGAGAGTACCTGGGTACAGAGAGTCACGAGAGGTGTGAGAGAGTAGCTGGGTACAGAGAGTAACGAGAGGTGTGAGAGAGTACCTGGGTACAGAGAGTCACGAGAGGTGTGAGAGAGTACCTGGGTACAGAGAGTCACAAGAGGTGTGAGAGAGTACCTGGGTACAGAGAGTCACGAGAGGTGTGAGAGAGTACCTGGGTACAGAGAGTAACGAGAGGTGTGAGAGAGTAGCTGGGTACAGAGAGTAACGAGAGGTGTGAGAGAGTACCTGGGTACAGAGAGTCACGAGAGGTGTGAGAGAGTACCTGGGTACAGAGAATCACAAGAGGTGTGAGAGAGTACCTGGGTACAGAGAGACACAAGAGGTGTGAGAGAGTTCCTGGGTACAGAGAGTAACGAGAGGTGTGAGAGAGTACCTGGGTACAGAGAGTCACGAGAGGTGTGAGAGAGTACCTGGGTACAGAGAGTCACGAGAGGTGTGAGAGAGTAGCTGGGTACAGAGAGTAACGAGAGGTGTGAGAGAGTACCTGGGTACAGAGAGTCACGAGAGGTGTGAGACAGTACCTGGATACAGAGAGTAACGAGAGGTGTGAGAGAGTAGCTGGGTACAGAGAGTAACGAGAGGTGTGAGAGAGTACCTGGGTACAGAGAGTCACGAGAGGTGTGAGAGAGTACCTGGGTACAGAGAATCACAAGAGGTGTGAGAGAGTACCTGGGTACAGAGAGACACAAGAGGTGTGAGAGAGTTCCTGGGTACAGAGAGTAACGAGAGGTGTGAGAGAGTACCTGGGTACAGAGAGTCACGAGAGGTGTGAGAGAGTACCTGGGTACAGAGAGTAACGAGAGGTGTGAGAGAGTACCTGGGTACAGAGAATCACAAGAGGTGTGAGACAGTACCTTGGTACAGAGAGTAACGAGAGGTGTGAGAGAGTATCTGGGTACAGAGAGTAACGAGAGGTGTGAGAGAGTACCTGGGTACAGAGAGTAACGAGAGGTGTGAGAGAGTACCTGGGTACAGAGAGTCACGAGAGGTGTGAGAGAGTACCTGGGTACAGAGAGTAACGAGAGGTGTGAGGGAGTACCTGGGTACAGAGAATCACAAGAGGTGTGAGAGAGTTCCTGGGTACAGAGAGACACAAGAGGTGTGAGAGAGTTCCTGGGTACAGAGAGTAACGAGAGGTGTGAGAGATTACCTGGGTACAGAGAGTAACGAGAGGTATGAGAGAGTACCTGGGCACAGAGAGTAACAAGAGGTGTGAGAGAGTACCTGGGTACAGAGAGACACAAGAGGTGTGAGAGAGTTCCTGGGTACAGAGAGTAACGAGAGGTGTGAGAGAGTACCTGGGTACAGAGAGTCACGAGAGGTGTGAGAGAGTACCTGGGTACAGAGAGTAACGAGAGGTGTGAGAGATTACCTGGGTACAGAGAGTCACGAGAGGTGTGAGAGAGTACCTGGGTACAGAGAGTCACGAGAGGTGTGAGAGAGTACCTGGGTACAGAGAGTCACGAGAGGTGTGAGAGAGTACCTGGGTACAGAGAGTAACGAGAGGTGTGAGAGATTACCTGGGTACAGAGAGTAACGAGAGGTATGAGAGAGTACCTGGGTACAGAGAGTCACGAGAGGTGTGAGAGAGTACCTGGGTACAGAGAGTCACGAGAGGTGTGAGAGATTACCTGGGTACAGAGAGTCACGAGAGGTGTGAGAGAGTACCTGGGTACAGAGAGTCACGAGAGGTGTGAGAGAGTACCTGGGAACAGAGAGTCACGAGAGGTGTGAGAGAGTAGCTGGGTACAGAGAGTCACAAGAGGTGTGAGAGAGTACCTGGGTACAGAGAGTCACGAGAGGTGTGAGAGAGTAGCTGGGTACAGAGAGTCACAAGAGGTGTGAGAGAGTACCTGGGTACAGAGAGTCACAAGAGGTATGAGAGAGTACCTGGGTACAGAGAGTCACGAGAGGTGTGAGAGAGTACCTGGGTACAGAGAGTCACGAGAGGTGTGAGAGAGTACCTGGGTACAGAGAGACACAAGAGGTGTGAGACAGTACCTGGGTACAGAGAGTCACGAGAGGTGTGAGAGAGTAGCTGGGTACAGAGAGTCACAAGAGGTGTGAGAGAGTACCTGGGTACAGATAGTCACGAGAGGTGTGAGAGAGTACCTGGGTACAGAGAGTCACGAGAGATGTGAGAGAGTACCTGGGTACAGAGAGTAACGAGAGGTATGAGAGAGTACCTGGGCACAGAGAGTTACGAGAGGTGTGAGAGAGTACCTGGGTACAGAGAGTCACAAGAGGTGTGAGAGAGTACCTGGGTACAGAGAGTAACGAGAGGTGTGAGAGAGTACCTGGGTACAGAGAGTAACGAGAGGTGTGAGAGAGTACCTGGGTACAGAGAGTAACGAGAGGTGTGAGAGAGTACCTGGGTACAGAGAGTCACGAGAGGTGTGAGAGAGTACCTGGGTACAGAGAGTAACGAGAGGTGTGAGAGAGTACCTGGGTACAGAGAGTCACAAGAGGTGTGAGAGAGTACCTGGGTACAGAGAGTAACGAGAGGTATGAGAGAGTAGCTGGGTACAGAGAGTAACGAGAGGTGTGAGAGAGTACCTGGGCACAGAGAGTTACGAGAGGTGTGAGAGAGTACCTGGGTACAGAGAGTAACGAGAGGTGTGACAGAGTACCTGGGAACAGAGAGTAACAATAGGTGTGAGAGATTACCTGGGTACAGAGAGTAACGAGAGGTGTGAGAGATTACCTGGGTACAGAGAGTCACGAGAGGTGTGAGAGAGTACCTGGTAACAGAGAGTCACGAGAGGTGTGAGAGAGTACCTGGGTACAGAGAGTCACAAGAGGTGTGAGAGAGTACCTGGGTACAGAGAGTAACGAGAGGTGTGAGAGAGTACCTGGGTACAGAGAGTAACGAGAGGTGTGAGAGAGTTCCTGGGTACAGAGAGACACAAGAGGTGTGAGAGAGTACCTGGGAACAGAGAGTCACGAGAGGTGTGAGAGAGTACCTGGTAACAGAGAGTCACGAGAGGTGTGAGAGAGTACCTGGGTACAGAGAGTAACGAGAGGTGTGAGAGAGTACCTGGGTACAGAGAGTCACAAGAGGTGTGAGAGAGTACCTGGGTATAGAGAGTAACGAGAGGTGTGAGAGAGTACCTGTGTACAGAGAGTAACGAGAGGTGTGAGAGAGTACCTGGGTACAGAGAGACACAAGAGGTGTGAGAGAGTACCTGGGTACAGAGAGTCACAAGAGGTGTGAGAGAGTACCTGGGTACAGAGAGTCACGAGAGGTGTGAGAGAGTACCTGGGTACAGAGAGTAACGAGAGGTGTGAGAGAGTACCTGGGTACAGAGAGACACGAGAGGTGTGAGAGATTACCTGGGTACAGAGAGTCACAAGAGGTGTGAGAGAGTACCTGGGAACAGAGATTCACAAGAGGTGTGAGAGATTACCTGGGTACAGAGAGTCACAAGAGATGTGAGAGAGTACCTGGGAACAGAGATTCACAAGAGGTGTGAGAGATTACCTGGGTACGGAGAGTAACGAGAGGTATGAGAGAGTACCTGGGTACAGAGAGACACGAGAGATGTGAGAGAGTACCTGGGTACAGAGAGTAACGAGAGGTGTGAGACAGTACCTGGGTACAGAGAGTCACGAGAGGTGTGAGAGAGTTCCTGGGTACAGAGAGTCAAAAGAGGTATGAGAGAGTACCTGGGTACAGAGATTCACAAGAGGTGTGAGAGAGTACCTGGGTACAGAGAGTCACGAGAGGTGTGATAGAGAACCTGGGTACAGAGAGTCACGAGAGGTGTGAGAGAGTACCTGGGTACAGAGAGTCACGAGAGGTGTGAGAGAGTACCTGGGTACAGAGAGTCACAAGAGGTGTGAGAGAGTACCTGGGTACAGAGAGTCACAAGAGGTGTGAGAGAGTACCTGGGTACAGAGAGTCACAAGAGGTGTGAGAGAGTACCTGGGTACAGAGAGACATGAGAGGTGTGAGAGAGTACCTGGGTACAGAGAGTCACGAGAGGTGTGAGAGAGTAGCTGGGTACAGAGTGTCAAAAGAGGTGTGAGAGAGTACCTGGGTACAGAGAGTCACGAGAGGTGTGAGAGAGTACCTGGGTACAGAGAGACACGAGAGGTGTGAGAGAGTACCTGGGTACAGAGAGTCACGAGAGGTGTGAGAGAGTACCTGGGTACAGAGAGTAACGAGAGGTGTGAGAGAGTACCTGGGAACAGAGAGTCACGAGAGGTGTGAGAGAGTACCTGGGAACAGAGAGTCACAAGAGGTGTGAGAGAGTACCTGGGTACAGAGAGTAACGAGAGGTATGAGAGAGTACCTGGGTACAGAGAGACACGAGAGGTGTGAGAGAGTACCTGGGTACAGAGAGTCACAAGAGGTGTGAGAGAGTAGCTGGGTACAGAGTGTCAAAAGAGGTGTGAGAGAGTACCTGGGTAAAGAGTGTCAAAAGAGGTGTGAGAGAGTACCTGGGTACAGAGAATCACAAGAGGTGTGAGAGAGTACCTGGGTACAGAGAGTCACAAGAGGTGTGAGAGAGTACCTGGGTACAGAGAGTCACGAGAGGTGTGAGACAGTACCTGGGTACAGAGAGTCACGAGAGGTGTGAGAGAGTACCTGGGTACAGAGAGTCACGAGGGGTATGAGAGAGTACCTGGGTACAGAGAGTCACGAGAGGTGTGAGAGAGTACCTGGGTACAGAGTGTCAAAAGAGGTGTGAGAGAGTACCTGGGTACAGAGAATCACAAGAGGTGTGAGAGAGTACCTGGGTACAGAGAGTCACAAGAGGTGTGAGAGAGTACCTGGGTACAGAGAGTAACGAGAGGTGTGAGAGAGTACCTGGGTACAGAGAATCACAAGAGGTGTGAGAGAGTAGCTGGGTACAGAGAGACACGAGAGGTGTGAGAGAGTACCTGGGTACAGAGAGACACGAGAGGTATGAGAGAGTACCTGGGTACAGAGAGTCACGAGAGGTATGAGAGAGTACCTGGGTACAGAGAGTCACAAGAGGTGTGAGAGAGTACCTGGGTACAGAGTGTCAAAAGAGGTGTGAGAGAGTACCTGGGTACAGAGAGTCACGAGAGGTGTGAGAGAGTACCTGGGTACAGAGAGTCACGAGAGGTGTGAGAGAGTACCTGGGTACAGAGAGTCACGAGAGGTGTGAGAGAGTACCTGGGTACAGAGAATCACAAGAGGTGTGAGAGAGTACCTGGGTAAAGAAAGTCACAAGAGGTGTGAGAGAGTACCTGGGTACAGAGACAGTCACAATAGATGTGAGAGAGTAGCTGGGAACAGAGAGAGTCACAAAAGGTGTGAGAGAGTATCTGGGTACAGAGAGAGTCATGAGAGGTGTGAGAGAGTAGCTGGGTACAGAGAGAGTCATGAGAGGTGTGAGAGAGTACCTGGGTACAGAGAGTCACGAGAGGTGTGAGAGAGTACCTGGGTACAGAGAATCACAAGAGGTGTGAGAGAGTACCTGGGTAAAGAAAGTCACAAGAGGTGTGAGAGAGTACCTGGGTACAGAGACAGTCACAATAGATGTGAGAGAGTAGCTGGGAACAGAGAGAGTCACAAAAGGTGTGAGAGAGTATCTGGGTACAGAGAGAGTCATGAGAGGTGTGAGAGAGTAGCTGGGTACAGAGAGTAACGAGAGGTGTGAGAGAGTACCTGGGCACAGAGAGAGTCATGAGAGGTGTGATAGAGTACCTGGGTACAGAGAGTCACAAGAGGTGTGAGAGATTACCTGGGTACAGAGAGTCACAAGAGGTGTAAGAGAGTACCTGGGTACAGAGAGAGTCATGAGAGGTGTGAGAGAGAACCTGGGTACAGAGAGTCACAAGAGGTGTAAGAGAGTACCTGGGTACAGAGAGTCACAAGAGGTGTAAGAGAGTACCTGGGCACAGAGAGAGTCACGAGAGGTGTGAGAGAGTACGTGGGTACAGAGATTCACAAGAGGTGTGAGAGAGTACCTTGGTACAGAGAGAGTCACAAGACATGTGAGAGAGTCCCTGGATACAGAGAGAGTCACGAGAGGTGTGAGAGAGTACCTTGGTACAGATTGTCACAAGAGGTGTGAGAGAGTACCTGGGTGCAGCGAGTCACAAGAGGTGTAAGAGAGTACCTGGGTACAGAGAGTCACAAGAGGTATGAGAGAGTACCTGGGTACAGAGAGTCACGAGACGTGTGAGAGAGTACCTGGGTACAGAGAGTCACGAGAGGTGTGAGAGAGTACCTGGGTACAGAGAGTCACGAGAGGTGTGAGAAAGTACCTGGGTACAGAATGTCACGAGAGGTGTGAGAGAGTACCTGGGTAAAGAGAGTCATGAGAGGTGTGAGAGAGTACCTGGTAACAGAGAGTCACAAAAGGAGTGAGAGAGTACCTGGTAACAGAGAGTCACAAGAGGAGTGAGAGAGTACCTGGGCACAGAGAGAGTCACGAGAGGTGTGAGAGAGAACCTGGGTAAAGACAGTCACAAGAGGTGTGAGAGAGTACGTGGGTACAGAGATTCACAAGAGGTGTGAGAGAGTACCTTGGTACAGAGAGAGTCACAAGAGGTGTGAGAGAGTCCCTGGATACAGAGAGAGTCACGAGAGGTGTGAGAGAGTACCTTGGTACAGATTGTCACAAGAGGTGTGAGAGAGTACCTGGGCACAGAGAGACACGAGAGGTGTGAGAGAGTATCTGGGTACAGAGAGACATGAGAGGTGTGAGAGAATCTGGGTACAGAGAGTCACAAGAGGTATGAGAGAGTACCTGGGTACAGTGTGTCACGAGAGGTGTAAAGAGACTATCTGGGTACAGAGAGTCACGAGAGGTGTGAGAGAGTACCTGTTAAGAAGAGGGACACAATGACTGCTATCTATAGTAAGAAGAGGTACAAGGTGAGTGATATCTATAGTAAGAAGAGGTATATGGTGAGTGATATGTATAGTAAGAAGAGGTATACGGTGAGTGATATCTATAGTAAGAAGAGGTACACGGTGAGTGATATCTATAGTAAGAAGAGGTATATGGTGAGTGATATTTATAGTAAGAAGAGGTACATGGTGAGTGATATCTATAGTAAGAAGAGGTACATGGTGAGTGATATCTATAATAAGAAGAGGTATATGGTGAGTGATATCTATAGTAAGAAGAGGTATATGGTGAGTGATATGTATAGTAAGAAGAGGTACATGGTGAGTGATATCTATAGTAAGAAGAGGTATATGGTGAGTGATATCTATAGTAAGAAGAGGTACATGGTGAGTGATATCTATAGTAAGAAGAGGTATATGGTGAGTGATATCTATAGTAAGAAGACGTACACAGTGAGTGTTATGTATAGTAAGAAGAGGTACACGGTGAGTGTTATCTATAGTAAGAAGAGGTATATGGTGAGTGATATGTATAGTAAGAAGAGGTACGCGGTGAGTGATATCTATAGTAAGAAGAGGTACACGGTGAGTGATATCTATAGTAATGAGAGGTACATGGTGAGTGATATCTATAGTAAGGAGAGGTACATGGTGAGTGATATCTATAGTAAGAAGAGGTATATGGTGAATGACATCTATAGTAAGAAGAGGAACACGGTGAGAGATATCTATAGTAAGAAGAGGTACACGGTGAGTGATATCTATAGTAAGGAGAGGTACATGGTGAGTGATATCTATAGTAAGAAGAGGTATATGGTGAGTGACATCTATAGTAAGAAGAGGAACACGGTGAGTGATATCTATAGTAAGAAGAGGTATATGGTGAGTGATATGTATAGTAAGAAGAGGTATATGGTGAGTGTTATGTATAGTAAGAAGAGGTACATGGTGAGTGATATCTATAGTAAGAAGAGGTATATGGTGAGTGATATCTATAGTAAGAAGAGGTACATGGTGAGTGATATCTATAGTAAGAAGAGGTATATGGTGAGTGATATCTATAGTAAGAAGAGGTATACGGTGAGTGATATGTATAGTAAGAAGAGGTAGATGGTGAGTGTTATGTATAGTAAGAAGAGGTATATGGTGAGTGATATGTATAGTAAGAAGAGGTATATGGTGATTGATATCTATAGTAAGAAGAGGTATACGGTGAGTGATACGTATAGTAAGAAGAGGTATATGGTGAGTGATATCTATAGTAAGAAGAGGTACATGGTGAGTGATATGTATAGTAAGAAGAGGTATATGGTGAGTGATATGTATAGTAAGAAGAGGTACATGGTGAGTGATATCTATAATAAGAAGAGGTACATGGTGAGTGATATGTATAGTAAGAAGAGGTATACGGTGAGTGTTATGTATAATAAGAAGAGGTACAAGGTGAGTGATATCTATAGTAAGAAGAGGTATATGGTGAGTGATATGTATAGTAAGAAGAGGAACATGGTGAGTGATATCTATAGTAAGGAGAGGTACATGGTGAGTGATATCTATAGTAAGAAGAGGTACATGGTGAGTAATATCTATAGTAAGAAGAAGTACACGGTGAGTGTTATGTATAGTAAGAAGAGGTATATGGTGAGTAATATGTATAGTAAGAAGAGGTACATGGTGAGTGATATCTATAGTAAGAAGAAGTACACGGTGAGTGTTATGTATAGTAAGAAGAGGTATATGGTGAGTAATATCTATAGTAAGAAGAGGTACATGGTGAGTGATATCTATAGTAAGGAGAGGTACATGGTGAGTAATATCTATAGTAAGAAGAGGTACATGGTGAGTGATATATATAGTAAGAAGAGGTATATGGTGAGTGATATCTATAGTAAGAAGAGGTACACGATGACTGCTATCTATAGTAAGAAGAGGTATATGGTGAGTGATATGTATAGTAAGAAGAGGTATATGGTGAGTGATATGTATAGTAAGAAGAGGTACATGGTGAGTGATATCTATAATAAGAAGAGGTACATGGTGAGTGATATCTATAGTAAGAAGAGGTATATGGTGAGTGTTATGTATAGTAAGAAGAGGTATATGGTGAGTGATATCTATAGTAAGAAGAGGTATACGGTGAGTGATATGTATAGTAAGAAGAGGTATACGGTGAGTGATATCTATAGTAAGAAGAGGTATACGGTGAGTGATATGTATAGTAAGAAGAGGTATACAGTGAGTGATATGTATAGTAAGAAGAGGTACATGGTGAGTGATATCTATAGTAAGAAGACGTACACAGTGAGTGTTATGTATAGTAAGAAGAGGTATACGGTGAGTGTTATGTATAATAAGAAGAGGTACAAGGTGAGTGATATCTATAGTAAGAAGAGGTATATGGTGAGTGATATCTATAGTAAGAAGAGGTACATGGTGAGTAATATCTATAGTAAGAAGAAGTACACGGTGAGTGTTATGTATAGTAAGAAGAGGTATATGGTGAGTAATATCTATAGTAAGAAGAGGTACATGGTGAGTGATATCTATAGTAAGGAGAGGTACATGGTGAGTAATATCTATAGTAAGAAGAGGTACATGGTGAGTGATATCTATAGTAAGAAGAGGTACATGGTGAGTGATATCTATAGTAAGAAGAGGTATATGGTGAGTGATATGTGTAGTAAGAAGAGGCACATGGTGAGTGATATCTATAGTAAGAAGAGGTATACGGTGAGTGATATGTATAGTAAGAAGAGGTATACGGTGAGTGTTATGTATAATAAGAAGAGGTACAAGGTGAGTGATATCTATAGTAAGAAGAGGTATATGGTGAGTGATATGTATAGTAAGAAGAGGTACATGGTGAGTGATATCTATAGTAAGAAGAAGTACACGGTGAGTGTTATGTATAGTAAGAAGAGGTATATGGTGAGTAATATCTATAGTAAGAAGAGGTACATGGTGAGTGATATCTATAGTAAGGAGAGGTACATGGTGAGTAATATCTATAGTAAGAAGAGGTACATGGTGAGTGATATCTATAGTAAGAAGAGGTATATGGTGAGTGATATCTATAGTAAGAAGAGGTACACGATGACTGCTATCTATAGTAAGAAGAGGTATATGGTGAGTGATATGTGTAGTAAGAAGAGGTACACGGTGAGTGATATCTATAGTAAGAAGAGGTATATGGTGAGTGATATCTATAGTAAGAAGAGGTATACGGTGAGTGATATGTATAATAAGAAGAGGTACACAGTGACTGCTATCTATAGTAAGAAGAGGTACAAGGTGAGTGATATCTATAGTAAGAAGAGGTATATGGTGAGTGATATCTATAGTAAGAAGAGGTACGCGGTGAGTGATGTCTATAGTAAGAAGAGGTATATGGTGAGTGATATCTATAGTAAGAAGAGGTACACGATGACTGCTATCTATAGTAAGAAGAGGTATATGGTGAGTGATATGTATAGTAAGAAGAGGTACATGGTGAGTGATATCTATAGTAAGAAGAGGTATATGGTGAGTGATATGTATAGTAAGAAGAGGTACACAATGACTGCTATCTATAGTAAGAAGAGGTACAAGGTGAGTGATATCTATAGTAAGAAGAGGTACGCGGTGAGTGATATCTATAATAAGAAGAGGTATATGGTGAGTGATATCTATAATAAGAAGAGGTACACGGTGAGTGATATCTATAGTAAAAAGAGGTACACGATGAGTGATATCTATTGTAAGAAGAGGTACACAGTGACTGCTATCAATAGTAAGAAAAGGTACACGGTGAGTGATATCTATAGTAAGAAGAGGTATATGGTGAGTGATATCTATAGTAAGAAGAGGTACATGGTGAGTGATATCTATAGTAAGAAGAGGTACACGATGAGTGATATCTATAGTAAGAAGAGGTATATGGTGAGTGATATCTAGAGTAAAAAGAGGTACACAGTGAGTGATGTCTATAGTAAGAAGAGGTACATGGTGAGTGACATCTATAGTAAGAAGAGGTACACGGTGAGTGATATCTATAGTAAGAAGAGGTATATGGTGAGTGATATCTATAGTAAAAAGAGGTACACGATGAGTGATATCTGTAGTAAGAAGAGGTACATGGTGAGTGACATCTATAGTAAGAAGAGGTATATGGTGAGTGACATCTATAGTAAAAAGAGGTACACGATGAGTGATATCTGTAGTAAGAAGAGGTACATGGTGAGTGATATCTATAGTAAGAAGAAGTACATGGTGAGTGATATCTATAGTAAGAAGAGGTATATGATGAGTGATATCTATAGTAAGAAGAGGTACATGGTGAGTGATATGTATAGTAAGAAGAGGTATATGGTGAGTGATATCTATAGTAAGAAGAGGTATATGGTGAGTGATATATATAGTAAGAAGAGGTACATGGTGAGTGATATCTATAGTAAGAAGAGGTATACGGTGAGTGATATCTACAGAAAGAAGAGGTACATGGTGAGTGACATCTGTAGTAAGAAGAGGTATACGATGAGTGATATCTATAGTAAGAAGAGGTACACGATGAGTGACATCTATAGTAAGAAGAGGTACACGGTGAGTGATATCTATAGTAAGAAGAGGTACAAGGTGAGTGACATCTATAGTAAGAAGAGGTACATGGTGAGTGATATCTATAGTAAGAAGAGGTATACGGTGAGTGATATGTATAGTAAGAAGAGGTATACGGTGAGTGATATGTATAATAAGAAGAGGTACATGGTGAGTGATATCTATAGTAAGAAGAGGTATACGGTGAGTGATATGTATAGTAAGAAGAGGTACATGGTGAGTGATATGTATAATAAGAAGAAGTACACGGTGAGTGTTATGTATAGTAAGAAGAGGTATATGGTGAGTAATATCTATAGTAAGAAGAGGTACATGGTGAGTGATATCTATAGTAAGGAGAGGTACATGGTGAGTAATATCTATAGTAAGAAGAGGTACATGGTGAGTGATATCTATAGTAAGAAGAGGTATATGGTGAGTGATATCTATAGTAAGGAGAGGTATACGGTGAGTGATATGTATAGTAAGAAGAGGTACATGGTGAGTGATATCTATAGTAAGAAGACGTACACAGTGAGTGTTATGTATAGTAAGAAGAGGTATACGGTGAGTGTTATGTATAATAATAAGAGGTACAAGGTGAGTGATATCTATAGTAAGAAGAGGTATATGGTGAGTGATATCTATAGTAAGAAGAGGTATATGGTGAGTGATATGTATAGTAAGAAGAGGTACATGGTGAGTGATATCTATAGTAAGGAGAGGTACATGGTGAGTGATATCTATAGTAAGAAGAGGTACATGGTGAGTAATATCTATAGTAAGAAGAAGTACACGGTGACTGTTATGTATAGTAAGAAGAGGTATATGGTGAGTAATATCTAAAGTAAGAAGAGGTACATGGTGAGTGATATCTATAGTAAGGAGAGGTACATGGTGAGTAATATCTATAGTAAGAAGAGGTACATGGTGAGTGATATCTATAGTAAGAAGAGGTATATGGTGAGTGATATCTATAGTAAGAAGAGGTACACGATGACTGCTATCTATAGTAAGAAGAGGTATATGGTGAGTGATATGTGTAGTAAGAAGAGGTAGACAGTGAGTGATGTCTATAGTAAGAAGAGGTACATGGTGAGTGACAGCTATAGTAAGAAGAGGTACACGGCGAGTGATATCTATAGTAAGAAGAGGTATATGGTGAGTGATATCTATAGTAAAAAGAGGTACACGATGAGTGATATCTGTAGTAAGAAGAGGTACATGGTGAGTGACATCTATAGTAAGAAGAGGTATATGGTGAGTGATATCTATAGTAAGAAGAGGTACATGGTGAGTGATATCTATAGTAAGAAGAGGTATATGGTGAGTGATATCTATAGTAAGAAGAGGTATACGGTGAGTGATATGTATAGTAAGAAGAGGTAGATGGTGAGTGTTATGTATAGTAAGAAGAGGTATATGGTGAGTGATATGTATAGTAAGAAGAGGTATATGGTGATTGATATCTATAGTAAGAAGAGGTATACGGTGAGTGATACGTATAGTAAGAAGAGGTATATGGTGAGTGATATCTATAGTAAGAAGAGGTACATGGTGAGTGATATGTATAGTAAGAAGAGGTATATGGTGAGTGATATGTATAGTAAGAAGAGGTACATGGTGAGTGATATCTATAATAAGAAGAGGTACATGGTGAGTGATATGTATAGTAAGAAGAGGTATACGGTGAGTGTTATGTATAATAAGAAGAGGTACAAGGTGAGTGATATCTATAGTAAGAAGAGGTATATGGTGAGTGATATGTATAGTAAGAAGAGGAACATGGTGAGTGATATCTATAGTAAGGAGAGGTACATGGTGAGTGATATCTATAGTAAGAAGAGGTACATGGTGAGTAATATCTATAGTAAGAAGAAGTACACGGTGAGTGTTATGTATAGTAAGAAGAGGTATATGGTGAGTAATATGTATAGTAAGAAGAGGTACATGGTGAGTGATATCTATAGTAAGAAGAAGTACACGGTGAGTGTTATGTATAGTAAGAAGAGGTATATGGTGAGTAATATCTATAGTAAGAAGAGGTACATGGTGAGTGATATCTATAGTAAGGAGAGGTACATGGTGAGTAATATCTATAGTAAGAAGAGGTACATGGTGAGTGATATATATAGTAAGAAGAGGTATATGGTGAGTGATATCTATAGTAAGAAGAGGTACACGATGACTGCTATCTATAGTAAGAAGAGGTATATGGTGAGTGATATGTATAGTAAGAAGAGGTATATGGTGAGTGATATGTATAGTAAGAAGAGGTACATGGTGAGTGATATCTATAATAAGAAGAGGTACATGGTGAGTGATATCTATAGTAAGAAGAGGTATATGGTGAGTGTTATGTATAGTAAGAAGAGGTATATGGTGAGTGATATCTATAGTAAGAAGAGGTATACGGTGAGTGATATGTATAGTAAGAAGAGGTATACGGTGAGTGATATCTATAGTAAGAAGAGGTATACGGTGAGTGATATGTATAGTAAGAAGAGGTATACAGTGAGTGATATGTATAGTAAGAAGAGGTACATGGTGAGTGATATCTATAGTAAGAAGACGTACACAGTGAGTGTTATGTATAGTAAGAAGAGGTATACGGTGAGTGTTATGTATAATAAGAAGAGGTACAAGGTGAGTGATATCTATAGTAAGAAGAGGTATATGGTGAGTGATATCTATAGTAAGAAGAGGTACATGGTGAGTAATATCTATAGTAAGAAGAAGTACACGGTGAGTGTTATGTATAGTAAGAAGAGGTATATGGTGAGTAATATCTATAGTAAGAAGAGGTACATGGTGAGTGATATCTATAGTAAGGAGAGGTACATGGTGAGTAATATCTATAGTAAGAAGAGGTACATGGTGAGTGATATCTATAGTAAGAAGAGGTACATGGTGAGTGATATCTATAGTAAGAAGAGGTATATGGTGAGTGATATGTGTAGTAAGAAGAGGCACATGGTGAGTGATATCTATAGTAAGAAGAGGTATACGGTGAGTGATATGTATAGTAAGAAGAGGTATACGGTGAGTGTTATGTATAATAAGAAGAGGTACAAGGTGAGTGATATCTATAGTAAGAAGAGGTATATGGTGAGTGATATGTATAGTAAGAAGAGGTACATGGTGAGTGATATCTATAGTAAGAAGAAGTACACGGTGAGTGTTATGTATAGTAAGAAGAGGTATATGGTGAGTAATATCTATAGTAAGAAGAGGTACATGGTGAGTGATATCTATAGTAAGGAGAGGTACATGGTGAGTAATATCTATAGTAAGAAGAGGTACATGGTGAGTGATATCTATAGTAAGAAGAGGTATATGGTGAGTGATATCTATAGTAAGAAGAGGTACACGATGACTGCTATCTATAGTAAGAAGAGGTATATGGTGAGTGATATGTGTAGTAAGAAGAGGTACACGGTGAGTGATATCTATAGTAAGAAGAGGTATATGGTGAGTGATATCTATAGTAAGAAGAGGTATACGGTGAGTGATATGTATAATAAGAAGAGGTACACAGTGACTGCTATCTATAGTAAGAAGAGGTACAAGGTGAGTGATATCTATAGTAAGAAGAGGTATATGGTGAGTGATATCTATAGTAAGAAGAGGTACGCGGTGAGTGATGTCTATAGTAAGAAGAGGTATATGGTGAGTGATATCTATAGTAAGAAGAGGTACACGATGACTGCTATCTATAGTAAGAAGAGGTATATGGTGAGTGATATGTATAGTAAGAAGAGGTACATGGTGAGTGATATCTATAGTAAGAAGAGGTATATGGTGAGTGATATGTATAGTAAGAAGAGGTACACAATGACTGCTATCTATAGTAAGAAGAGGTACAAGGTGAGTGATATCTATAGTAAGAAGAGGTACGCGGTGAGTGATATCTATAATAAGAAGAGGTATATGGTGAGTGATATCTATAATAAGAAGAGGTACACGGTGAGTGATATCTATAGTAAAAAGAGGTACACGATGAGTGATATCTATTGTAAGAAGAGGTACACAGTGACTGCTATCAATAGTAAGAAAAGGTACACGGTGAGTGATATCTATAGTAAGAAGAGGTATATGGTGAGTGATATCTATAGTAAGAAGAGGTACATGGTGAGTGATATCTATAGTAAGAAGAGGTACACGATGAGTGATATCTATAGTAAGAAGAGGTATATGGTGAGTGATATCTAGAGTAAAAAGAGGTACACAGTGAGTGATGTCTATAGTAAGAAGAGGTACATGGTGAGTGACATCTATAGTAAGAAGAGGTACACGGTGAGTGATATCTATAGTAAGAAGAGGTATATGGTGAGTGATATCTATAGTAAAAAGAGGTACACGATGAGTGATATCTGTAGTAAGAAGAGGTACATGGTGAGTGACATCTATAGTAAGAAGAGGTATATGGTGAGTGACATCTATAGTAAAAAGAGGTACACGATGAGTGATATCTGTAGTAAGAAGAGGTACATGGTGAGTGATATCTATAGTAAGAAGAAGTACATGGTGAGTGATATCTATAGTAAGAAGAGGTATATGATGAGTGATATCTATAGTAAGAAGAGGTACATGGTGAGTGATATGTATAGTAAGAAGAGGTATATGGTGAGTGATATCTATAGTAAGAAGAGGTATATGGTGAGTGATATATATAGTAAGAAGAGGTACATGGTGAGTGATATCTATAGTAAGAAGAGGTATACGGTGAGTGATATCTACAGAAAGAAGAGGTACATGGTGAGTGACATCTGTAGTAAGAAGAGGTATACGATGAGTGATATCTATAGTAAGAAGAGGTACACGATGAGTGACATCTATAGTAAGAAGAGGTACACGGTGAGTGATATCTATAGTAAGAAGAGGTACAAGGTGAGTGACATCTATAGTAAGAAGAGGTACATGGTGAGTGATATCTATAGTAAGAAGAGGTATACGGTGAGTGATATGTATAGTAAGAAGAGGTATACGGTGAGTGATATGTATAATAAGAAGAGGTACATGGTGAGTGATATCTATAGTAAGAAGAGGTATACGGTGAGTGATATGTATAGTAAGAAGAGGTACATGGTGAGTGATATGTATAATAAGAAGAAGTACACGGTGAGTGTTATGTATAGTAAGAAGAGGTATATGGTGAGTAATATCTATAGTAAGAAGAGGTACATGGTGAGTGATATCTATAGTAAGGAGAGGTACATGGTGAGTAATATCTATAGTAAGAAGAGGTACATGGTGAGTGATATCTATAGTAAGAAGAGGTATATGGTGAGTGATATCTATAGTAAGGAGAGGTATACGGTGAGTGATATGTATAGTAAGAAGAGGTACATGGTGAGTGATATCTATAGTAAGAAGACGTACACAGTGAGTGTTATGTATAGTAAGAAGAGGTATACGGTGAGTGTTATGTATAATAATAAGAGGTACAAGGTGAGTGATATCTATAGTAAGAAGAGGTATATGGTGAGTGATATCTATAGTAAGAAGAGGTATATGGTGAGTGATATGTATAGTAAGAAGAGGTACATGGTGAGTGATATCTATAGTAAGGAGAGGTACATGGTGAGTGATATCTATAGTAAGAAGAGGTACATGGTGAGTAATATCTATAGTAAGAAGAAGTACACGGTGACTGTTATGTATAGTAAGAAGAGGTATATGGTGAGTAATATCTAAAGTAAGAAGAGGTACATGGTGAGTGATATCTATAGTAAGGAGAGGTACATGGTGAGTAATATCTATAGTAAGAAGAGGTACATGGTGAGTGATATCTATAGTAAGAAGAGGTATATGGTGAGTGATATCTATAGTAAGAAGAGGTACACGATGACTGCTATCTATAGTAAGAAGAGGTATATGGTGAGTGATATGTGTAGTAAGAAGAGGTAGACAGTGAGTGATGTCTATAGTAAGAAGAGGTACATGGTGAGTGACAGCTATAGTAAGAAGAGGTACACGGCGAGTGATATCTATAGTAAGAAGAGGTATATGGTGAGTGATATCTATAGTAAAAAGAGGTACACGATGAGTGATATCTGTAGTAAGAAGAGGTACATGGTGAGTGACATCTATAGTAAGAAGAGGTATATGGTGAGTGATATCTATAGTAAAAAGAGGTACACGATGAGTGATATCTGTAGTAAGAAGAGGTACATGGTGAGTGATATCTATAGTAAGAAGAAGTACATGGTGAGTGATATCTATAGTAAGAAGAGGTGTATGATGAGTGATATCTATAGTAAGAAGAGGTACATGGTGAGTGATATGTATAGTAAGAAGAGGTATATGGTGAGTGATATCTATAGTAAGAAGAGGTATACGGTGAGTGATATCTACAGAAAGAAGAGGTACATGGTGAGTGACATCTATAGTAAGAAGAGGTATACAGTGAATGATATCTATAGTAAGAAGAGGTACACGGTGAGTGTTATGTATAGTAAGAAGAGGTACATGGTGAGTGACATCTATAGTAAGAAGAGGTACACGGTGAGTGATATCTATAGTAAGTAGAGGTACAAGGTGAGTGACATCTATAGTAAGAAGACGTACATGGTGAGTGATATCTATAGTAAGAAGAGGTATACGGTGAGTGATATGTATAGTAAGAAGAGGTATACGGTGAGTGATATGTATAATAAGAAGAGGTACATGGTGAGTGATATCTATAGTAAGAAGAGGTATACGGTGAGTGATATGTATAGTAAGAAGAGGTACATGGTGAGTGATATGTATAATAAGAAGAAGTATACGGTGAGTGTTATGTATAGTAAGAAGAGGTATATGGTGAGTAATATCTATAGTAAGAAGAGGTACATGGTGAGTGATATCTATAGTAAGGAGAGGTACATGGTGAGTAATATCTATAGTAAGAAGAGGTATATGGTGAGTGATATCTATAGTAAGGAGAGGTATACGGTGAGTGATATGTATAGTAAGAAGAGGTACATGGTGAGTGATATCTATAGTAAGAAGACGTACACAGTGAGTGTTATGTATAGTAAGAAGTGGTATACGGTGAGTGTTATGTAGAATAAGAAGAGGTACAAGGTGAGTGATATCTATAGTAAGAAGAGGTATATGGTGAGTGATATGTATAGTAAGAAGAGGTACATGGTGAGTGATATCTATAGTAAGGAGAGGTACATGGTGAGTGATATCTATAGTAAGAAGAGGTACATGGTGAGTGATATCTATAGTAAGGAGAGGTACATGGTGAGTGATATCTATAGTAAGAAGAGGTACATGGTGAGTAATATCTATAGTAAGAAGAAGTAGACGGTGACTGTTATGTATAGTAAGAAGAGGTATATGGTGAGTAATATCTATAGTAAGAAGAGGTACATGGTGAGTGATATCTATAGTAAGGAGAGGTACATGGTGAGTAATATCTATAGTAAGAAGAAGTATACGGTGAGTGTTATGTATAGTAAGAAGAGGTACATGGTGAGTGATATCTATAGTAAGAAGAGGTATATGGTGAGTGATATCTATAGTAAGAAGAAGTACACGGTGAGTGTTATGTATAGTAAGAAGAGGTATATGGTGAGTAATATCTATAGAAAGAAGAGGTACATGGTGAGTGATATCTATAGTAAGGAGAGGTACATGGTGAGTAATATCTATAGTAAGAAGAGGTACATGGTGAGTGATATCTATAGTAAGAAGAGGTATATGGTGAGTGATATCTATAGTAAGAAGAGGTACACGATGACTACTATCTATAGTAAGAAGAGGTATATGGTGAGTGATATGTATAGTAAGAAGAGGTATATGGTGAGTGATATGTATAGTAAGAAGAGGTACATGGTGAGTGATATCTATAATAAGAAGAGGTACATGGTGAGTGATATCTATAGTAAGAAGAGGTATATGGTGAGTGTTATGTATAGTAAGAAGAGGTATATGGTGAGTGATATCTATAGTAAGAAGAGGTATACGGTGAGTGATATGTATAGTAAGAAGAGGTATACGGTGAGTGATATCTATAGTAAGAAGAGGTATACGGTGAGTGATATGTATAGTAAGAAGAGGTATACGGTGAGTGATATGCATAGTAAGTAGAGGTACATGGTGAGTGATATCTATAGTAAGAAGACGTACACAGTGAGTGTTATGTATAGTAAGAAGAGGTATACGGTGAGTGTTATGTATAATAAGAAGAGGTACAAGGTGAGTGATATCTATAGTAAGAAGAGGTATATGGTGAGTGATATCTATAGTAAGGAGAGGTACATGGTGAGTGATATCTATAGTAAGAAGAGGTACATGGTGAGTAATATCTATAGTAAGAAGAAGTACACGGTGAGTGTTATGTATAGTAAGAAGAGGTATATGGTGAGTAATATCTATAGTAAAAAGAGGTACACGATGAGTGATATCTGTAGTAAGAAGAGGTACATGGTGAGTGATATCTATAGTAAGAAGAAGTACATGGTGAGTGATATCTATAGTAAGAAGAGGTATATGATGAGTGATATCTATAGTAAGAAGAGGTACATGGTGAGTAATATGTATAGTAAGAAGAGGTATATGGTGAGTGATATCTATAGTAAGAAGAGGTATACGGTGAGTGATATCTACAGAAAGAAGAGGTACATGGTGAGTGACATCTATAGTAAGAAGAGGTATACAGTGAATGATATCTATAGTAAGAAGAGGTACACGGTGAGTGTTATATATAGTAAGAAGAGGTACATGGTGAGTGACATCTATAGTAAGAAGAGGTACACGGTGAGTGATATCTATAGTAAGAAGAGGTACAAGGTGAGTGACATCTATAGTAGGAAGAGGTACATGGTGAGTGATATCTATAGTAAGAAGAGGTATACGGTGAGTGATATGTATAGTAAGAAGAGGTATACGGTGAGTGATATGTTTAATAAGAAGAGGTACATGGTGAGTGATATCTTTAGTAAGAAGAGGTATACGGTGAGTGATATGTATAGTAAGAAGAGGTACATGGTGAGTGATATGTATAATAAGAAGAAGTACACGGTGAGTGTTATGTATAGTAAGAAGAGGTATATGGTGAGTAATATCTATAGTAAGAAGAGGTACATGGTGAGTGATATCTATAGTAAGGAGAGGTACATGGTGAGTAATATCTATAGTAAGAAGAGGTATATGGTGAGTGATATCTATAGTAAGGAGAGGTATACGGTGAGTGATATGTATAGTAAGAAGAGGTACATGGTGAGTGATATCTATAGTAAGAAGACGTACACAGTGAGTGTTATGTATAGTAAGAAGAGGTATACGGTGAGTGTTATGTATAATAAGAAGAGGTACAAGGTGAGTGATATCTATAGTAAGAAGAGGTATATGGTGAGTGATATGTATAGTAAGAAGAGGTACATGGTGAGTGATATCTATAGTAAGGAGAGGTACATGGTGAGTGATATCTATAGTAAGAAGAGGTAGATGGTGAGTAATATCTATAGTAAGAAGAAGTACACGGTGACTGTTATGTATAGTAAGAAGAGGTATATGGTGAGTAATATCTATAGTAAGAAGAGGTACATGGTGAGTGATATCTATAGTAAGGAGAGGTACATGGTGAGTAATATCTATAGTAAGAAGAGGTACATGGTGAGTGATATCTATAGTAAGAAGAAGTACACGGTGAGTGTTATGTATAGTAAGAAGAGGTATATGGTGAGTAATATCTATAGAAAGAAGAGGTACATGGTGATTGATATCTATAGTAAGGAGAGGTACATGGTGAGTAATATCTATAGTAAGAAGAGGTACATGGTGAGTGATATCTATAGTAAGAAGAGGTATATGGTGAGTGATATCTATAGTAAGAAGAGGTACACGATGACTGCTATCTATAGTAAGAAGAGGTATATGGTGAGTGATATGTATAGTAAGAAGAGGTATATGGTGAGTGATATGTATAGTAAGAAGAGGTACATGGTGAGTGATATCTATAGTAAGAAGAGGTATATGGTGAGTGATATCTATAGTAAGAAGAGGTACACGATGACTGCTATCTATAGTAAGAAGAGGTATATGGTGAGTGATATGTATAGTAAGAAAACGTATATGGTGAGTGATATGTATAGTAAGAAGAGGTACATGGTGAGTGATATCTATAATAAGAAGAGGTACATGGTGAGTGATATCTATAGTAAGAAGAGGTATATGGTGAGTGTTATGTATAGTAAGAAGAGGTATATGGTGAGTGATATCTATAGTAAGGAGAGGTACATGGTGAGTGATATCTATAGTAAGAAGAGGTACATGGTGAGTAATATCTATAGTAAGAAGAAGTACACGGTGAGTGTTATGTATAGTAAGAAGAGGTATATGGTGAGTAATATCTATAGTAAAAAGAGGTACACGATGAGTGATATCTGTAGTAAGAAGAGGTACATGGTGAGTGATATCTATAGTAAGAAGAAGTACATGGTGAGTGATATCTATAGTAAGAAGAGGTATATGATGAGTGATATCTATAGTAAGAAGAGGTACATGGTGAGTAATATGTATAGTAAGAAGAGGTATATGGTGAGTGATATCTATAGTAAGATGAGGTATACGGTGAGTGATATCTACAGAAAGAAGAGGTACATGGTGAGTGACATCTATAGTAAGAAGAGGTATACAGTGAATGATATCTATAGTAAGAAGAGGTACACGGTGAGTGTTATGTATAGTAAGAAGAGGTACATGGTGAGTGACATCTATAGTAAGAAGAGGTACACGGTGAGTGATATCTATAGTAAGAAGAGGTACAAGGTGAGTGACATCTATAGTAAGAAGAGGTACATGGTGAGTGATATCTATAGTAAGAAGAGGTATACGGTGAGTGATATGTATAGTAAGAAGAGGTATACGGTGAGTGATATGTTTAATAAGAAGAGGTACATGGTGAGTGATATCTATAGTAAGAAGAGGTATACGGTGAGTGATATGTTTAATAAGAAGAGGTACATGGTGAGTGATATCTATAGTAAGAAGAGGTATACGGTGAGTGATATGTATAGTAAGAAGAGGTACATGGTGAGTGATATGTATAATAAGAAGAAGTACACGGTGAGTGTTATGTATAGTAAGAAGAGGTATATGGTGAGTAATATCTATAGTAAGAAGAGGTACATGGTGAGTGATATCTATAGTAAGGAGAGGTACATGGTGAGTAATATCTATAGTAAGAAGAGGTATATGGTGAGTGATATCTATAGTAAGGAGAGGTATACGGTGAGTGATATGTATAGTAAGAAGAGGTACATGGTGAGTGATATCTATAGTAAGAAGACGTACACAGTGAGTGTTATGTATAGTAAGAAGAGGTATACGGTGAGTGTTATGTATAATAAGAAGAGGTACAAGGTGAGTGATATCTATAGTAAGAAGAGGTATATGGTGAGTGATATGTATAGTAAGAAGAGGTACATGATGAGTGATATCTATAGTAAGGAGAGGTACATGGTGAGTGATATCTATAGTAAGAAGAGGTACATGGTGAGTAATATCTATAGTAAGAAGAAGTACACGGTGACTGTTATGTATAGTAAGAAGAGGTATATGGTGAGTAATATCTATAGTAAGAAGAGGTACATGGTGAGTGATATCTATAGTAAGGAGAGGTACATGGTGAGTAATATCTATAGTAAGAAGAGGTACATGGTGAGTGATATCTATAGTAAGAAGAGGTACATGGTGAGTGATATCTATAGTAAGAAGAGGTACATGGTGAGTGATATCTATAGTAAGAAGAAGTACACGGTGAGTGTTATGTATAGTAAGAAGAGGTATATGGTGAGTAATATCTATAGAAAGAAGAGGTACATGGTGATTGATATCTATAGTAAGGAGAGGTACATGGTGAGTAATATCTATAGTAAGAAGAGGTACATGGTGAGTGATATCTATAGTAAGAAGAGGTATATGGTGAGTGATATCTATAGTAAGAAGAGGTACACGATGACTGCTATCTATAGTAAGAAGAGGTATATGGTGAGTGATATGTATAGTAAGAAGAGGTATATGGTGAGTGATATGTATAGTAAGAAGAGGTACATGGTGAGTGATATCTATAATAAGAAGAGGTACATGGTGAGTGATATCTATAGTAAGAAGAGGTATATGGTGAGTGTTATGTATAGTTAGAAGAGGTATATGGTGAGTGATATCTATAGTAAGAAGAGGTATACGGTGAGTGATATGTATAGTAAGAAGAGGTATACGGTGAGTGATATGTATAGTAAGAAGAGGTACATGGTGAGTGATATCTATAGTAAGAAGACGTACACAGTGAGTGTTATGTATAGTAAGAAGAGGTATACGGTGAGTGTTATGTATAATAAGAAGAGGTACAAGGTGAGTGATATCTATAGTAAGAAGAGGTATATGGTGAGCGATATCTATAGTAAGGAGAGGTACATGGTGAGTGATATCTATAGTAAGAAGAGGTACATGGTGAGTAATATGTATAGTAAGAAGAAGTACACGGTGAGTGTTATGTATAGTAAGAAGAGGTATATGGTGAGTAATATCTATAGTAAGAAGAGGTACATGGTGAGTGATATCTATAGTAAGGAGAGGTACATGGTGAGTAATATCTATAGTAAGAAGAGGTACATGGTGAGTGATATCTATAGTAAGAAGAGGTACATGGTGAGTGATATCTATAGTAAGAAGAGGTATACGGTGAGTGATATGTATAGTAAGAAGAGGTATACGGTGAGTGTTATGTATAATAAGAAGAGATACAAGGTGAGTGATATCTATAGTAAGAAGAGGTATATGGTGAGTGATATGTATAGTAAGAAGAGGTACATGGTGAGTGATATCTAGAGTAAGGAGAGGTACATGGTGAGTGATATCTATAGTAAGAAGAGGTACATGGTGAGTAATATCTATAGTAAGAAGAAGTACACGGTGAGTGTTATGTATAGTAAGAAGAGGTATATGGTGAGTGATATCTATAGTAAGAAGAGGTACACGATGACTGCTATCTATAGTAAGAAGAGGTATATGGTGAGGGATATGTGTAGTAAGAAGAGGTACACGGTGAGTGATATCTATAGTAAGAAGAGGTATACGGTGAGTGATATGTATAGTAAGAAGAGGTATACGGTGAGTGATATGTATAATAAGAAGAGGTACATGGTGAGTGATATCTATAGTAAGAAGAGGTATACGGTGAGTGATATGTATAGTAAGAAGAGGTACATGGTGAGTGATATGTATAATAATAAGAGGTACATGGTGAGTGATATCTATAGTAAGAAGAGGTATACGGTGAGTGATATCTACAGTAAGAAGAAGTACATGGTGAGTGATATGTATAGTAAGAAGAGGTATATGGTGAGTGATATCTATAGAAAGAAGAGGTACACAGTGACTGCTATCTATAGTAAGAAGAGGTACAAGATGAGTGACATCTATAGTAAGAAGAGGTACATGGTGAGTGATATCTATAGTAAGAAGAGGTACATGGTGAGTGATATCTATAGTAAGGAGAGGTACATGGTGAGTAATATCTATAGTAAGAAGAGGTATATGGTGAGTGATATCTATAGTAAGGAGAGGTATACGGTGAGTGATATGTATAGTAAGAAGAGGTACATGGTGAGTGATATCTATAGTAAGAAGACGTACACAGTGAGTGTTATGTATAGTAAGAAGAGGTATACGGTGAGTGTTATGTATAATAAGAAGAGGTACAAGGTGAGTGATATCTATAGTAAGAAGAGGTACATGGTGAGTGATATCTATAGTAAGGAGAGGTACATGGTGAGTGATATCTATAGTAAGAAGAGGTACATGGTGAGTAATATCTATAGTAAGAAGAAGTACACGGTGACTGTTATGTATAGTAAGAAGAGGTATATGGTGAGTAATATCTATAGTAAGAAGAGGTACATGGTGAGTGATATCTATAGTAAGGAGAGGTACATGGTGAGTAATATCTATAGTAAGAAGAGGTATATGGTGAGTGATATCTATAGTAAGAAGAGGTACATGGTGAGTGATATCTATAGTAAGAAGAAGTACACGGTGAGTGTTATGTATAGTAAGAAGAGGTATATGGTGAGTAATATCTATAGAAAGAAGAGGTACATGGTGAGTGATATCTATAGTAAGGAGAGGTACATGGTGAGTAATATCTATAGTAAGAAGAGGTACATGGTGAGTGATATCTATAGTAAGAAGAGGTATATGGTGAGTGATATCTATAGTAAGAAGAGGTACACGATGACTGCTATCTATAGTAAGAAGAGGTATATGGTGAGTGATATGTATAGTAAGAAGAGGTATATGGTGAGTGATATGTATAGTAAGAAGAGGTACATGGTGAGTGATATCTATAATAAGAAGAGGTACATGGTGAGTGATATCTATAGTAAGAAGAGGTATATGGTGAGTGTTATGATTAGTAAGAAGAGGTATATGGTGAGTGATATCTATAGTAAGAAGAGGTATACGGTGAGTGATATGTATAGTAAGAAGAGGTATACGGTGAGTGATATGTATAGTAAGAAGAGGTATACGGTGAGTGATATGTATAGTAAAAAGAGGTACATGGTGAGTGATATCTATAGTAAGAAGACGTACACAGTGAGTGTTATGTATAGTAAGAAGAGGTATACGGTGAGTGTTATATATAATAAGAAGAGGTACAAGGTGAGTGATATCTATAGTAAGAAGAGGTATATGGTGAGTGATATCTATAGTAAGGAGAGGTACATGGTGAGTGATATCTATAGTAAGAAGAGGTACATGGTGAGTAATATCTATAGTAAGAAGAAGTACACGGTGAGTGTTATGTATAGTAAGAAGAGGTATATGGTGAGTGATATCTATAGTAAGAAGAGGTACATGGTGAGTGATGTCTATAGTAAGAAGAGGTACATGGTGAGTGATATCTATAGTAAGAAGAGGTATATGGTGAGTGATATCTATAGTAAAAAGAGGTACACAGTGAGTGATGTCTATAGTAAGAAGAGGTACATGGTGAGTGACATCTATAGTAAGAAGAGGTACACGGTGAGTGATATTTATAGTAAGAAGAGGTATATGGTGAGTGATATCTATAGTAAAAAGAGGTACACGATGAGTGATATCTGTAGTAAGAAGAGGTACATGGTGAGTGACATCTATAGTAAGAAGAGGTATATGGTGAGTGATATCTATAGTAAAAAGAGGTACACGATGAGTGATATCTGTAGTAAGAAGAGGTACATGGTGAGTGATATCTATAGTAAGAAGAGGTACATGGTGAGTGATATGTATAGTAAGAAGAGATACATGGTGAGTGATATGTATAGTAAGAAGAGGTATACGGTGAGTGTTATGTATAATAAGAAGAGGTATACGGTGAGTGATATCTGTAGTAAGAAGAGGTACATGGTGAGTGATATCTATAGGAAGAAGAAGTACATGGTGAGTGATATCTATAGTAAGAAGAGGTATATGATGAGTGATATCTATAGTAAGAAGAGGTACATGGTGAGTGATATGTATAGTAAGAAGAGGTATATGGTGAGTGATATCTATAATAAGAAGAGGTATATGGTGAGTGATATCTATAGTAAGAAGAGGTACATGGTGAGTGATATCTATAGTAAGAAGAGGTATACGGTGAGTGATATCTACAGAAAGAAGAGGTACATGGTGAGTGACATCTATAGTAAGAAGAGGTATACGGTGAGTGATATCTATAGTAAGAAGAGGTACACGGTGAGTGTTATGTATAGTAAGAAGAGGTACATGGTGAGTGACATCTATAGTAAGAAGAGGTACACGGTGAGTGATATCTATAGTAAGAAGAGGTACAACGTGAGTGACATCTATAGTAAGAAGAGGTACATGGTGAGTGATATCTATAGTAAGAAGAGGTATACGGTGAGTGATATGTATAGTAAGAAGAGGTATACCGTGAGTGATATGTATAATAAGAAGAGGTACATGGTGAGTGATATCTATAGTAAGAAGAGGTATACGGTGAGTGATATGTATAGTAAGAAGAGGTACATGGTGAGTGATATGTATAATAAGTAGAGGTACATGGTGAGTGATATCTATAGTAAGAAGAGGTATACGGTGAGTGATATCTACAGTAAGAAGAAGTACATGGTGAGTGATATGTATAGTAAGAAGAGGTATATGGTGAGTGATATCTATAGAAAGAAGAGGTACACAGTGACTGCTATCTATAGTAAGAAGAGGTACAAGATGAGTGACATCTATAGTAAGAAGAGGTACATGGTGAGTGATATCTATAGTAAGGAGAGGTACATGGTGAGTAATATCTATAGTAAGAAGAAGTACACGGTGACTGTTATGTATAGTAAGAAGAGGTATATGGTGAGTAATATCTATAGTAAGAAGAGGTACATGGTGAGTGATATCTATAGTAAGGAGAGGTACATGGTGAGTAATATCTATAGTAAGAAGAGGTACATGGTGAGTGATATCTATAGTAAGAAGAGGTATATGGTGAGTGATATCTATAGTAAGAAGAGGTACATGGTGAGTGATATCTATAGTAAGAAGAAGTACACGGTGAGTGTTATGTATAGTAAGAAGAGGTATATGGTGAGTAATATCTATAGAAAGAAGAGGTACATGGTGAGTGATATCTATAGTAAGGAGAGGTACATGGTGAGTAATATCTATAGTAAGAAGAGGTACATGGTGAGTGATATCTATAGTAAGAAGAGGTATATGGTGAGTGATATCTATAGTAAGAAGAGGTACACGATGACTGCTATCTATAGTAAGAAGAGGTAAATGGTGAGTGATATGTATAGTAAGAAGAGGTATATGGTGAGTGATATGTATAGTAAGAAGAGGTACATGGTGAGTGATATCTATAATAAGAAGAGGTACATGGTGAGTGATATCTATAGTAAGAAGAGGTATATGGTGATTGTTATGTATAGTAAGAAGAGGTATATGGTGAGTGATATCTATAGTAAGAAGAGGTATACGGTGAGTGATATCTATAGTAAGAAGAGGTATACGGTGAGTGATATGTATAGTAAGAAGAGGTATACGGTGAGTGATATGTATAGTAAGAAGAGGTACATGGTGAGTGATATCTATAGTAAGAAGACGTACACAGTGAGTGTTATGTATAGTAAGAAGAGGTATACGGTGAGTGTTATGTATAGTAAGAAGAGGTATATGGTGAGTAATATCTATAGTAAGAAGAGGTACATGGTGAGTGATATCTATAGTAAGGAGAGGTACATGGTGAGTGATATCTATAGTAAGAAGAGGTATACGGTGAGTGAAATGTATAGTAAGAAGAGGTATACGGTGAGTGTTATGTATAATAAGAAGAGGTACAAGGTGAGTGATATCTATAGTAAGAAGAGGTATATGGTGAGTGATATGTATAGTAAGAAGAGGTACATGGTGAGTGATATCTATAGTAAGGAGAGGTACATGGTGAGTGATATCTATAGTAAGAAGAGGTACATGGTGAGTAATATCTATAGTAAGAAGAAGTACACGGTGAGTGTTATGTATAGTAAGAAGAGGTATATGGTGAGTAATATCTATAGTAAGGAGAGGTACATGGTGAGTAATATCTATAGTAAGAAGAAGTACACGGTGACTGTTATGTATAGTAAGAAGAGGTATATGGTGAGTAATATCTATAGTAAGAAGAGGTACATGGTGAGTGATATCTATAGTAAGGAGAGGTACATGGTGAGTAATATCTATAGTAAGAAGAGGTACATGGTGAGTGATATCTATAGTAAGAAGAGGTATATGGTGAGTGATATCTATAGTAAGAAGAGGTACATGGTGAGTGATATCTATAGTAAGAAGAAGTACACGGTGAGTGTTATGTATAGTAAGAAGAGGTATATGGTGAGTAATATCTATAGAAAGAAGAGGTACATGGTGAGTGATATCTATAGTAAGGAGAGGTACATGGTGAGTAATATCTATAGTAAGAAGAGGTACATGGTGAGTGATATCTATAGTAAGAAGAGGTATATGGTGAGTGATATCTATAGTAAGAAGAGGTACACGATGACTGCTATCTATAGTAAGAAGAGGTAAATGGTGAGTGATATGTATAGTAAGAAGAGGTATATGGTGAGTGATATGTATAGTAAGAAGAGGTACATGGTGAGTGATATCTATAATAAGAAGAGGTACATGGTGAGTGATATCTATAGTAAGAAGAGGTATATGGTGATTGTTATGTATAGTAAGAAGAGGTATATGGTGAGTGATATCTATAGTAAGAAGAGGTATACGGTGAGTGATATCTATAGTAAGAAGAGGTATACGGTGAGTGATATGTATAGTAAGAAGAGGTATACGGTGAGTGATATGTATAGTAAGAAGAGGTACATGGTGAGTGATATCTATAGTAAGAAGACGTACACAGTGAGTGTTATGTATAGTAAGAAGAGGTATACGGTGAGTGTTATGTATAGTAAGAAGAGGTATATGGTGAGTAATATCTATAGTAAGAAGAGGTACATGGTGAGTGATATCTATAGTAAGGAGAGGTACATGGTGAGTGATATCTATAGTAAGAAGAGGTATACGGTGAGTGAAATGTATAGTAAGAAGAGGTATACGGTGAGTGTTATGTATAATAAGAAGAGGTACAAGGTGAGTGATATCTATAGTAAGAAGAGGTATATGGTGAGTGATATGTATAGTAAGAAGAGGTACATGGTGAGTGATATCTAGAGTAAGGAGAGGTACATGGTGAGTGATATCTATAGTAAGAAGAGGTACATGGTGAGTAATATCTATAGTAAGAAGAAGTACACGGTGAGTGTTATGTATAGTAAGAAGAGGTATATGGTGAGTGATATCTATAGTAAGAAGAGGTACACGATGACTGCTATCTATAGTAAGAAGAGGTATATGGTGAGGGATATGTGTAGTAAGAAGAGGTACACGGTGAGTGATATCTATAGTAAGAAGAGGTATACGGTGAGTGATATGTATAGTAAGAAGAGGTATACGGTGAGTGATATGTATAATAAGAAGAGGTACATGGTGAGTGATATCTATAGTAAGAAGAGGTATACGGTGAGTGATATGTATAGTAAGAAGAGGTACATGGTGAGTGATATGTATAATAATAAGAGGTACATGGTGAGTGATATCTATAGTAAGAAGAGGTATACGGTGAGTGATATCTACAGTAAGAAGAAGTACATGGTGAGTGATATGTATAGTAAGAAGAGGTATATGGTGAGTGATATCTATAGAAAGAAGAGGTACACAGTGACTGCTATCTATAGTAAGAAGAGGTACAAGATGAGTGACATCTATAGTAAGAAGAGGTACATGGTGAGTGATATCTATAGTAAGAAGAGGTACATGGTGAGTGATATCTATAGTAAGGAGAGGTACATGGTGAGTAATATCTATAGTAAGAAGAGGTATATGGTGAGTGATATCTATAGTAAGGAGAGGTATACGGTGAGTGATATGTATAGTAAGAAGAGGTACATGGTGAGTGATATCTATAGTAAGAAGACGTACACAGTGAGTGTTATGTATAGTAAGAAGAGGTATACGGTGAGTGTTATGTATAATAAGAAGAGGTACAAGGTGAGTGATATCTATAGTAAGAAGAGGTACATGGTGAGTGATATCTATAGTAAGGAGAGGTACATGGTGAGTGATATCTATAGTAAGAAGAGGTACATGGTGAGTAATATCTATAGTAAGAAGAAGTACACGGTGACTGTTATGTATAATAAGAAGAGGTATATGGTGAGTAATATCTATAGTAAGAAGAGGTACATGGTGAGTGATATCTATAGTAAGGAGAGGTACATGGTGAGTAATATCTATAGTAAGAAGAGGTATATGGTGAGTGATATCTATAGTAAGAAGAGGTACATGGTGAGTGATATCTATAGTAAGAAGAAGTACACGGTGAGTGTTATGTATAGTAAGAAGAGGTATATGGTGAGTAATATCTATAGAAAGAAGAGGTACATGGTGAGTGATATCTATAGTAAGGAGAGGTACATGGTGAGTAATACCTATAGTAAGAAGAGGTACATGGTGAGTGATATCTATAGTAAGAAGAGGTATATGGTGAGTGATATCTATAGTAAGAAGAGGTACACGATGACTGCTATCTATAGTAAGAAGAGGTATATGGTGAGTGATATGTATAGTAAGAAGAGGTATATGGTGAGTGATATGTATAGTAAGAAGAGGTACATGGTGAGTGATATCTATAATAAGAAGAGGTACATGGTGAGTGATATCTATAGTAAGAAGAGGTATATGGTGAGTGTTATGTATAGTAAGAAGAGGTATATGGTGAGTGATATCTATAGTAAGAAGAGGTATACGGTGAGTGATATGTATAGTAAGAAGAGGTATACGGTGAGTGATATGTATAGTAAGAAGAGGTATACGGTGAGTGATATGTATAGTAAAAAGAGGTACATGGTGAGTGATATCTATAGTAAGAAGACGTACACAGTGAGTGTTATGTATAGTAAGAAGAGGTATACGGTGAGTGTTATATATAATAAGAAGAGGTACAAGGTGAGTGATATCTATAGTAAGAAGAGGTATATGGTGAGTGATATCTATAGTAAGGAGAGGTACATGGTGAGTGATATCTATAGTAAGAAGAGGTACATGGTGAGTAATATCTATAGTAAGAAGAAGTACACGGTGAGTGTTATGTATAGTAAGAAGAGGTATATGGTGAGTGATATCTATAGTAAGAAGAGGTACATGGTGAGTGATGTCTATAGTAAGAAGAGGTACATGGTGAGTGATATCTATAGTAAGAAGAGGTATATGGTGAGTGATATCTATAGTAAAAAGAGGTACACAGTGAGTGATGTCTATAGTAAGAAGAGGTACATGGTGAGTGACATCTATAGTAAGAAGAGGTACACGGTGAGTGATATTTATAGTAAGAAGAGGTATATGGTGAGTGATATCTATAGTAAAAAGAGGTACACGATGAGTGATATCTGTAGTAAGAAGAGGTACATGGTGAGTGACATCTATAGTAAGAAGAGGTATATGGTGAGTGATATCTATAGTAAAAAGAGGTACACGATGAGTGATATCTGTAGTAAGAAGAGGTACATGGTGAGTGATATCTATAGTAAGAAGAGGTACATGGTGAGTGATATGTATAGTAAGAAGAGATACATGGTGAGTGATATGTATAGTAAGAAGAGGTATACGGTGAGTGTTATGTATAATAAGAAGAGGTATACGGTGAGTGATATCTGTAGTAAGAAGAGGTACATGGTGAGTGATATCTATAGGAAGAAGAAGTACATGGTGAGTGATATCTATAGTAAGAAGAGGTATATGATGAGTGATATCTATAGTAAGAAGAGGTACATGGTGAGTGATATGTATAGTAAGAAGAGGTATATGGTGAGTGATATCTATAATAAGAAGAGGTATATGGTGAGTGATATCTATAGTAAGAAGAGGTACATGGTGAGTGATATCTATAGTAAGAAGAGGTATACGGTGAGTGATATCTACAGAAAGAAGAGGTACATGGTGAGTGACATCTATAGTAAGAAGAGGTATACGGTGAGTGATATCTATAGTAAGAAGAGGTACACGGTGAGTATTATGTATAGTAAGAAGAGGTACATGGTGAGTGACATCTATAGTAAGAAGAGGTACACGGTGAGTGATATCTATAGTAAGAAGAGGTACAACGTGAGTGACATCTATAGTAAGAAGAGGTACATGGTGAGTGATATCTATAGTAAGAAGAGGTATACGGTGAGTGATATGTATAGTAAGAAGAGGTATACCGTGAGTGATATGTATAATAAGAAGAGGTACATGGTGAGTGATATCTATAGTAAGAAGAGGTATACGGTGAGTGATATGTATAGTAAGAAGAGGTACATGGTGAGTGATATGTATAATAAGTAGAGGTACATGGTGAGTGATATCTATAGTAAGAAGAGGTATACGGTGAGTGATATCTACAGTAAGAAGAAGTACATGGTGAGTGATATGTATAGTAAGAAGAGGTATATGGTGAGTGATATCTATAGAAAGAAGAGGTACACAGTGACTGCTATCTATAGTAAGAAGAGGTACAAGATGAGTGACATCTATAGTAACAAGAGGTACATGGTGAGTGATATCTATAGTAAGGAGAGGTACATGGTGAGTAATATCTATAGTAAGAAGAAGTACACGGTGACTGTTATGTATAGTAAGAAGAGGTATATGGTGAGTAATATCTATAGTAAGAAGAGGTACATGGTGAGTGATATCTATAGTAAGGAGAGGTACATGGTGAGTAATATCTATAGTAAGAAGAGGTACATGGTGAGTGATATCTATAGTAAGAAGAGGTATATGGTGAGTGATATCTATAGTAAGAAGAGGTACATGGTGAGTGATATCTATAGTAAGAAGAAGTACACGGTGAGTGTTATGTATAGTAAGAAGAGGTATATGGTGAGTAATATCTATAGAAAGAAGAGGTACATGGTGAGTGATATCTATAGTAAGGAGAGGTACATGGTGAGTAATATCTATAGTAAGAAGAGGTACATGGTGAGTGATATCTATAGTAAGAAGAGGTATATGGTGAGTGATATCTATAGTAAGAAGAGGTACACGATGACTGCTATCTATAGTAAGAAGAGGTAAATGGTGAGTGATATGTATAGTAAGAAGAGGTATATGGTGAGTGATATGTATAGTAAGAAGAGGTACATGGTGAGTGATATCTATAATAAGAAGAGGTACATGGTGAGTGATATCTATAGTAAGAAGAGGTATATGGTGATTGTTATGTATAGTAAGAAGAGGTATATGGTGAGTGATATCTATAGTAAGAAGAGGTATACGGTGAGTGATATCTATAGTAAGAAGAGGTATACGGTGAGTGATATGTATAGTAAGAAGAGGTATACGGTGAGTGATATGTATAGTAAGAAGAGGTACATGGTGAGTGATATCTATAGTAAGAAGACGTACACAGTGAGTGTTATGTATAGTAAGAAGAGGTATACGGTGAGTGTTATGTATAGTAAGAAGAGGTATATGGTGAGTAATATCTATAGTAAGAAGAGGTACATGGTGAGTGATATCTATAGTAAGGAGAGGTACATAGTGAGTGATATCTATAGTAAGAAGAGGTATACGGTGAGTGAAATGTATAGTAAGAAGAGGTATACGGTGAGTGTTATGTATAATAAGAAGAGGTACAAGGTGAGTGATATCTATAGTAAGAAGAGGTATATGGTGAGTGATATGTATAGTAAGAAGAGGTACATGGTGAGTGATATCTATAGTAAGGAGAGGTACATGGTGAGTGATATCTATAGTAAGAAGAGGTACATGGTGAGTAATATCTATAGTAAGAAGAAGTACACGGTGAGTGTTATGTATAGTAAGAAGAGGTATATGGTGAGTAATATCTATAGTAAGGAGAGGTACATGGTGAGTAATATCTATAGTAAGAAGAAGTACACGGTGACTGTTATGTATAGTAAGAAGAGGTATATGGTGAGTAATATCTATAGTAAGAAGAGGTACATGGTGAGTGATATCTATAGTAAGGAGAGGTACATGGTGAGTAATATCTATAGTAAGAAGAGGTACATGGTGAGTGATATCTATAGTAAGAAGAGGTATATGGTGAGTGATATCTATAGTAAGAAGAGGTACATGGTGAGTGATATCTATAGTAAGAAGAAGTACACGGTGAGTGTTATGTATAGTAAGAAGAGGTATATGGTGAGTAATATCTATAGAAAGAAGAGGTACATGGTGAGTGATATCTATAGTAAGGAGAGGTACATGGTGAGTAATATCTATAGTAAGAAGAGGTACATGGTGAGTGATATCTATAGTAAGAAGAGGTATATGGTGAGTGATATCTATAGTAAGAAGAGGTACACGATGACTGCTATCTATAGTAAGAAGAGGTAAATGGTGAGTGATATGTATAGTAAGAAGAGGTATATGGTGAGTGATATGTATAGTAAGAAGAGGTACATGGTGAGTGATATCTATAATAAGAAGAGGTACATGGTGAGTGATATCTATAGTAAGAAGAGGTATATGGTGATTGTTATGTATAGTAAGAAGAGGTATATGGTGAGTGATATCTATAGTAAGAAGAGGTATACGGTGAGTGATATCTATAGTAAGAAGAGGTATACGGTGAGTGATATGTATAGTAAGAAGAGGTATACGGTGAGTGATATGTATAGTAAGAAGAGGTACATGGTGAGTGATATCTATAGTAAGAAGACGTACACAGTGAGTGTTATGTATAGTAAGAAGAGGTATACGGTGAGTGTTATGTATAGTAAGAAGAGGTATATGGTGAGTAATATCTATAGTAAGAAGAGGTACATGGTGAGTGATATCTATAGTAAGGAGAGGTACATGGTGAGTGATATCTATAGTAAGAAGAGGTATACGGTGAGTGAAATGTATAGTAAGAAGAGGTATACGGTGAGTGTTATGTATAATAAGAAGAGGTACAAGGTGAGTGATATCTATAGTAAGAAGAGGTATATGGTGAGTGATATGTATAGTAAGAAGAGGTACATGGTGAGTGATATCTATAGTAAGGAGAGGTACATGGTGAGTGATATCTATAGTAAGAAGAGGTACATGGTGAGTAATATCTATAGTAAGAAGAAGTACACGGTGAGTGTTATGTATAGTAAGAAGAGGTATATGGTTAGTAATATCTATAGTAAGAAGAGGTACATGGTGAGTGATATCTATAGTAAGGAGAGGTACATGGTGAGTAATATCTATAGTAAGAAGAGGTACATGGTGAGTGATATCTATAGTAAGAAGAGGTATATGGTGAGTGATATCTATAGTAAGAAGAGGTACACGATGACTGCTATCTATAGTAAGAAGAGGTATATGGTGAGTGATATGTGTAGTAAGAAGAGGTACACGGTGAGTGATATCTATAGTAAGAAGAGGTATATGGTGAGTGATATCTATAGTAAGAAGAGGTATACGGTGAGTGATATGTATAATAAGAAGAGGTACACAGTGACTGCTATCTATAGTAAGAAGAGGTACAAGGTGAGTGATATCTATAGTAAGAAGAGGTACACGGTGAGTGATATCTATAGTAAGAAGAGGTATATGGTGAGTGATATCTATAGTAAGAAGAGGTACGCGGTGAGTGATATCTATAGTAAGAAGAGGTATATGGTGAGTGATATCTACAGTAAGAAGAGGTACACGATGACTGCTATCTATAGTAAGAAGAGGTATATGGTGAGTGATATGTATAGTAAGAAGAGGTATATGGTGAGTGATATGTATAGTAAGAAGAGGTACACAGTGACTGCTATGTATAGTAAGAAGAGGTACGCGGTGAGTGATATCTACAGTAAGAAGAGGTACGCGGTGAGTGATATCTATAATAAGAAGAGGTATATGGTGAGTGATACCTATAATAAGAAGAGGTACACGGTGAGTGATATCTATAGTAAAAAGAGGTACACGGTGAGTGATTTCTATTGTAAGAAGAGGTACACAGTGACTGCTATCAATAGTAAGAAAAGGTACACGGTGAGTGATATCTATAGTAAGAAGAGGTATATGGTGAGTGATATCTATAGTAAGAAGAGGTACATGATGAGTGATATCTATAGTAAGAAGAGGTATATGGTGAGTGATATCTATAGTAAAAAGAGGTACACAGTGAGTGATGTCTATAGTAAGAATAGGTACATGGTGAGTGACATCTATAGTAAGAAGAGGTACACGGTGAGTGATATCTATAGTAAGAAGAGGTATATGGTGAGTGATATCTATAGTAAAAAGAGGTACACGATGAGTGATATCTGTAGTAAGAAGAGGTACATGGTGAGTGACATCTATAGTAAGAAGAGGTATATGGTGAGTGATATCTATAGTAAAAAGAGGTACACGATGAGTGATATCTGTAGTAAGAAGAGGTACATGGTGAGTGATATGTATAGTAAGAAGAGGTACATGGTGAGTGATATGTATAGTAAGAAGAGGTATACGGTGAGTGTTATGTATAATAAGAAGAGGTATACGGTGAGTGATATCTGTAGTAAGAAGAGGTACATGGTGAGTGATATCTATAGGAAGAAGAAGTACATGGTGAGTGATATCTATAGTAAGAAGAGGTATATGATGAGTGATATCTATAGTAAGAAGAGGTACATGGTGAGTGATATGTATAGTAAGAAGAGTATATGGTGAGTGATATCTATAGTAAGAAGAGGTACATGGTGAGTGATATCTATAGTAAGAAGAGGTATACGGTGAGTGATATCTACAGAAAGAAGAGGTACATGGTGAGGTGACATCTATAGTAAGAAGAGGTATACGGTGAGTGATATCTATAGTAAGAAGAGGTACACGGTGAGTGTTATGTATAGTAAGAAGAGGTACATGGTGAGTGACATCTATAGTAAGAAGAGGTATACGGTGAGTGATATCTATAGTAAGAAGAGGTACAAGGTGAGTGACATCTATAGTAAGAAGAGGTACATGGTGAGTGATATCTATAGTAAGAAGAGGTATACGGTGAGTGATATGTATAGTAAGAAGAGGTATACGGTGAGTGATATGTATAATAAGAAGAGGTACATGGTGAGTGATATCTATAGTAAGAGAAGGATATACGGTGAGTGATATGTATAGTAAGGAAGAGGTACATGGTGAGTGATATGTATAATAAGAAGAGGTACATGGTGAGTGATATCTATAGTAAGAAGAGGTATACGGTGAGTGATATCTACAGTAAGAAGAAGTACATGGTGAGTGATATGTATAGTAAGAAGAGGTATATGGTGAGTGATATCTATAGAAAGAAGAGGTACACAGTGACTGCTATCTATAGTAAGAAGAGGTACAAGATGAGTGACATCTATAGTAAGAAGAGGTACATGGTGAGTGATATCTATAGTAAGAAGAGGTACATGGTGAGTGATATGTATAGTAAGAAGAGGTATACGGTGAGTGACATCTATAGTAAGAAGAGGTACATGGTGAGTGATATCTATAGTAAGAAGAGGTAAAAAAGTGAGTGATGTCTATAGTAACAAGAGGTGATACTATAGTAATGAGGGGTACAGGTAGGGGTGGTGATACCATAGTAATGAGAGGTACAGGTAGGGGTGGTGATACTATAGTAATGAGGGTACAGGTAGGAGTGGTGATACTATAGTAATGAGGGGTACAGGTAGGGGTGGTGATACTATAGTAATGAGGGGTACAGGTAGTGGTGGTGATACTATAGTAATGAGAGGTACAGGTAGGAGTGGTGATACTATAATAATGAGGGGTACAGGTAGGGGTGGTGATACTATAGTAATGAGGTGTACAGGTAGGGGTGGTGATACTATAATAATGAGGGGTACAGGTAGGGGTGGTGATACTATAGTGATGAGGGGTACAGGTAGGGGTGGTGATTCTATAGTAATGAGGGGTACAGGTAGGAGTGGTGATACTATAGTAATGAGGGGTACATGTAGGAGTGGTGATACTATAGTAATGAGGGGTACAGGTAGGAGTGGTGATACTATAGTAATGAGGGGTACATGTAGGAGTGGTGATACTATAGTAATGAGGGGTACAGGTAGGAGTGGTAATACTATAGTAATGAGGGGTGCAGGTAGGAGTGGTAATACTATAGTAATGAGGGGTGCAGGTAGGAGTGGTAATACTATAATAATGAGGGGTACAGGTAGGAGAGGTGATACTACAGTAATGAGGGGTACAGGTAGGGGGTAGTGATATTATAGTAATGAGGGGTACAGGTAGGGGAGGTGATACTATAGTAATGAGGGATACAGTAGGAGTGGTGATACTATAGTAATGAGGGGTACAGGTAGGGGTGGTGATAGTATAGTAATAAGGGGTACAGGTAGGAGTGGAGATACTATAGTAATGAGGGGTACAGGTAGGGGAGGTGATTAGTTATAGTAATGAGGGGTACAGGTAGGAGTGGTGATATTATAGTAATGAGGGGTACAGGTAGGGGTGGTGATACTATAGTAATGAGGGGTACAGGTAGGAGTGGTGATACTATAGTAATGAGGGGTACAGGTAGGGGTGGTGATACTATAGTAATGAGGGGTGCAGGTAGGAGTGGTGATACTATAGTAATGAGGGGTACAGGTAGGAGAGGTGATACTATAGTAATGAGGGGTACAGGTAGGAGTGGTGATACTATAGTAATGAGGGATACAGGTAGGAGTGGTGATACTATAGTAATGAGGGGTACAGGTAGGGGTGGTGATACTATAGTAATGAGGGGTACAGGGTAGGAGTGGTGATACTATAGTAATGAGGGGTAAAGGTAGGAGAGGTGATACTATAGTAATGAGGGGTACAGGTAGGAGTGGTGATACTATAGTAATGAGGGGTACAGGTAGGAGTGGTGATACTATAGTAATGAGGGTACAGGTAGGGGTAGTGATACTATAGTAATGAGGGGTACAGGTAGTGGTAGTGATACTATAGTAATGAGGGGTACAGGTAGGAGAGGTGATACTATAGTAATGAGGGGTACAGGTAGGAGTGGTGATACTATAGTAATGAGGGGTACAGGTAGGGTAGTGATACTATAGTAATGAGGGGTACAGGTAGTGGTAGTGATACTATAGTAATGAGGGGTACAGGTAGGAGAGGTGATATTATAGTAATGAGGGGGGTACAGGTAGGGTGGTGATACTATAGTAATGAGGGTACAGGTAGGAGTGGTGATACTATAGTAATGAGGGGTACAGGTAGGGGTGGTGATACTATAGTAATGAGAGGTACAGGTAGGGGTGGTGATACTATAGTAATGAGGGTACAGGTAGGGGTGGTGATACTATAGTAATGAGGGGTACAGGTAGGAGTGGTGATACTATAGTAATGAGGGGTACAGGTAGGTGTGGAGATACTGTAGCAATGAGGGGTACAGGTAGGGGTGGTGATACTATAGTAATGAGGGGTACAGGAAGGAGAGGTGATACTATAGTAATGAGGGGTACAGGTAGGGGTGGTAATACTATAGTAATGAGAGGTACAGGGAGGGGGTGGTGATAGTTATAGTAATAAGGGGTACAGGTAGGGGTTGGTGATACTATAATAATGAGGGGTACAGGTAGGGGTGGTGATACTATAGTGATGAGGGGTACAGGTAGGAGTGGTGATACTATAGTAATGAGGGGTACAGGTAGGAGTGGTGATACTATAGTAATGAGGGGTACAGGTAGGGGTAGTGATACTATAGTAATGAGGGGTACAGGTAGGAGTGGAGATACTGTAGTAATGAGGGGTACAGGTAGGAGAGGTGATACTATAGTAATGAGGGGTACAGGTAGGAGTGGTGATAGTATAGTAATGAGGGGTACAGGTAGGGGAGGTGATAGTATAGTAATGAGGGGTACAGTTAGGAGTGGTGATACTATAGTAATGAGGGGTACAGGTAGGGGTGGTGATACTATAGTAATGAGGGGTACAGGTAGGAGAGGTGATACTATAGTAATGAGGGGTACAGGTAGGGGTGGTAATACTATAGTAATGAGAGGTACAGGTAGGGGTGGTGATAGTATAGTAATAAGGGGTACAGGTAGGAGTAGAGATACTATAGTAATGAGGGGTACAGGTAGGGGAGGTGATAGTATAGTAATGAGGGGTACAGGTAGGAGTGGTGATACTATAGTAATGAGGGGTACAGGTAGGAGTGGTGATACTATAGTAATGAGGGGTACAGGTAGGGGTAGTGATACTATAGTAATGAGGGGTACAGGTAGGAGTGGTGATACTATAGTGATGAGGGGTACAGGTAGGAGTGGTGATACTATAGTAATGAGGGGTACAGGTAGGGGTAGTGATACTATAGTAATGAGGGGCACAGGTAGGAGTGGTGATACTATAGTAATGAGGGGTACAGGTAGGAGTGGTGATACTATAGTAATGAGGGGTACAGGTAGGGTGGTGATACTATAGTAATGAGGGGTACAGGTAGGAGAGGTGATACTATAGTAATGAGGGGTACAGGTAGGAGTGGTGATACTATAGTAATGAGGGGTACAGGTAGGGGTGGTGATACTATAGTAATGAGGGGTACAGGTAGGGGTGGTGATACTATAGTAATGAGGGGTACAGGTAGGAGTGGTGATACTATAGTAATGAGGGGTACAGGTAGGAGTGGTGATACTATAGTAATGAGGGGTACAGGTAGGGGTGGTGATATTATAGTAATGAGGGGTACAGGTAGGGTGGTGATACTATAGTAATGAGGGGTACAGGTAGGGGTGGTGATATTATAGAAATGAGGGGTACAGGTAGGAGTGGTGATACTATAATAATGAGGGGTACAGGTAGGAGTGGTGATACTATAGTAATGAGGGGTACAGGTAGGAGTGGTGATACTATAGTAATGAGGGGTACAGGTAGGGGTGGTGATACTATAGAAATGAGGGGTACAGGTAGGGGTGGTGATATTATAGTAATGAAGGGTACAGGTACAGGTAGGGGTGGTGATACTATAGTAATGAGGGGTACAGGTAGGGGTAGTGATACTATAGTAATGAGGGGTACAGGTAGGGGTGGTGATACTATAGTAATGAGGGGTACAGGTAGGGGTGGTGATACTATAGTAATGAGGGGTACAGGTAGGAGTGGTGATACTATAGTGATGAGGGGTACAGGTAGGAGTGGTGATACTATAGTAATGAGGGGTACAGGTAGGGGAGGTGATACTATAGTAATGAGGGGTACATGTAGGAGTGGTGATACTATAATAATGAGGGGTACAGGTAGGAGTGGTGATACTATAGTAATGAGGGGTACAGGTAGGAGTGGTGATACTATAGTAATGAGGGGTACAGGTAGGAGTGGTGATACTATAGTAATGAGAGGTACAGGTAGGAGTGGTGATACTATAGTAATGAGGGGTACAGGTAGGAGTGGTGATACTATAGTGATGAGGGGTACAGGTAGGGTGGTGATACTATAGTAATGAGGGGTACAGGTAGGAGTGGTGATACTATAGTAATGAGAGGTACAGGTAGGAGTGGTGATACTATAGTAATGAGGGGTACAGGTAGGAGTGGTGATACTATAGTAATGAGGGGTACAGGTAGGGGTGGTGATACTATAGTAATGAGAGGGTACAGGTAGGGGAGGTGATACTATAGTAATGAGGGGTACAGGTAGGAGTGGTGATATTATAGTAATGAGGGTACAGGTAGGAGTGGTGATACTATAGTAATGAGAGGTACAGGTAGGAGTGGTGATACTATAGTAATGAGGGGTACAGGTAGGAGTGGTGATACTATAGTGATGAGGGGTACAGGTAGGGGTAGTGATACTATAGTAATGAGGGGTACAGGTAGGAGTGGAGATACTATAGTAATGAGGGGTACAGGTAGGGGTGGTGATACTATAATAATGAGGGGTACAGGTAGGGGTGGTGATACTATAGTAATGAGGGGTACAGGTAGGAGTGGTGATACTATAGTAAAGAGGGGTACAGGTAGGAGTAGTGATACTATAGTAATGAGAGGGTACAGGTAGGGGTGGTGATACTATAGTAATGAGGGGTACAGGTAGGGGTGGTGATACTATAGTAATGAGGGATACAGGTAGGAGTGGTGATACTATAGTAATGAGGGGTACAGGTAGGGGTGGTGATACTATAGTAAAGAGGGTACAGGTAGGAGTGGTGATACTATAGTAATGAGGGGTACAGGTAGGGGTGGTGATACTATAGTAATGAGGGTACAGGTAGGGTGGTGATACTATAGTAATGAGGGGTACAGGTAGGAGTGGTGATACTATAGTAAAGAGGGATACAGGTAGGAGTGGTGATACTATAGTAATGAGGGGTACAGGTAGGGGTGGTGATAGTATAGTAATGAGGGGTACAGGTAGGGGTGGTGACAGTATAGTAATGAGGGGTACAGGTAGGGGTGGTGATACTATAATAATGAGGGGTACAGGTAGGAGTGGTGATACTATAGTAATGAGGGGTACAGGTAGGAGTGGTGATACTATAGTAATGAGGGATACAGGTAGGAGTGGTGATAATATAGTAATGAGGGGTACAGGTAGGGTGGTGATACTATAGTAATGAGGGGTACAGGTAGGGTGGTGATACTATAGTAATGAGAAGTACAGGTAGGAGTGGTGATACTATAGTAATGAGGGGTACAGGTAGGAGTGGTGATACTATAGTTATGAGGGGTACAGGTAGGAGTGGTGATACTATAGTAATGAGGGGTACAGGTAGGAGTGGTGATACTATAGTAATGAGGGGTACAGGTAGGAGTGGTGATACTATAGTAATGAGGGGTACAGGTAGTGGTAGTGATACTATAGTAATGAGGGGTACAGGTAGGGGTGGTGATATTATAGTAATGAGAGGTACAGGTAGGGGAGGTGATAGTATAGTAATGAGGGGTACAGGTAGGGGTAGTGATACTATAGTAATGAGGGGGTACAGGTAGGAGTGGTGATACTATAGTAATGAGGGGTACAGGTAGGGGAGGTGATACTATAGTAATGAGGGGTGCAGGTAGGGGTGGTGATACTATAGTAATGAGGGGTACAGGTAGGAGTGGTGATACTATAGTAATGAGGGGTACAGGTAGGGGTTGGTGATACTATAGTAATGAGGGGTACAGGTAGGGGTGGTGATACTATAGTAATGATGGGTACACGTAGGGGTGGTGATATTATAGTAATGAGGGGTACAGGTAGGAGTGGTGATACTATAGTAATGAGGGGTACACGTAGGGGTGGTGATATTATAGTAATGAGGGGTACAGGTAGGGGTAGTGATACTATAGTAATGAGGGGTACAGGTAGGAGTGGTGATACTATAGTAATGAGGGGTACAGGTAGGGGTAGTGATACTATAGTAATGAGGGGTACAGTTAGGAGTGGTGATACTATAGTAATGAGGGGTACAGGTAGGGGTGATGATACTATAGTAATGAGGGGTACAGGTAGGGGGTAGTGATACTATAGGTAATGAGGGGTACAGGTAGGAGTGGTGATATTATAGTAATGAGGGGTACAGGTAGGAGTGGTGATACTATAGTAATGAGAGGTACAGGTAGGAGAGGGTGATACTATAGTAATGAGGGGTACAGGTAGGGGTTAGTGATATTATAGTAATGAGGGGTACAGGTAGGGGTAGTGATATTATAGTAATGAGGGGTAAGGTAGGAGAGGTAATACTATAGTAATGAGGGGTACAGGTAGGGGTAGTGATACTATAGTAATGAGGGGTACAGGTAGGGAGTGGTGATACTATAGTAATGAGGGGTACAGGTAGGGTGGTGATACTATAGTATGAGGGGTACAGGTAGGGAGGTGATACTATAGTAATGAGGGGTACAGGTAGGAGAGGTGATACTATAGTAATGAGGGGTACAGGTAGGAGTGGTGATACTATAGTAATGAGGGGTACAGGTAGGAGTGGTGATACTATAGTAATGAGGGGTACAGGTAGGGGGTGATACTATAGTAATGAGGGGTACAGGTAGGAGGTGATAGTATAGTAATGAGGGGTACAGGTAGGGGTGGTGATACTATAGTAATGAGGGGTACTGGTAGGGGTGGAGATACTATGTAATGAGGGGTTCAGGTAGGAGTGGTGATACTATAGTAATGAGGGGTTCAGGTAGGGTGGTGATACTATAGTATGAGGTGTACAGGTAGGGGAGGTGATAGTAGTAATGAGGATACTGGTGGAGTGTGATACTATGTAATGAGGGGTACGGTAGGAGTGGTGATACTATAGTAATGAGGGGTACAGGTAGGAGTAGTGATACTATAGTAATGAGGGGTACAGGTAGGTGTGGTGATACTATAGTAATGAGGGGTACAGGTAGGAGTGGTGATACTATAGGGTATGAGGGGTACAGGTAGGAGTGGTGATACTATAGTAATGAGGGGTACAGGTAGGGGAGGTGATACTATAGTAATGAGGTGGTACAGGTAGGAGTGGGTGTGATACTCTAGTAATGAGGGGTACAGGTAGGGGTGGAGATACTATAGTAATGAGGGGTTCAGGGTAGGGAGTGGTGATACTATAGTAATGAGGGGTACAGGTAGGGGGTAGTGATACTAGTAGTAATGAGGGGTACAGTTAGGAGTGGTGATACTATAGTAATGAGGGGTACAGGTGGGGTGATGATACTATAGTAATGAGGGGTACAGGTAGGGGTAGTGATACTATAGTAATGAGGGGTACAGGTAGGAGTGGTGATATTATAGTATGAGGGGTACAGGTAGGAGTGGTGATACTATAGTAATGAGAGGTACAGGTAGGAGAGGTGATACTATAGTAATGAGGGGTACAGGTAGGGGTAGTGATTTATAGTAATGAGGGGTACAGGTAGGGTAGTGATATTATAGTAATGAGGGGTACAGGTAGGAGAGGTAATACTATAGTATGAGGGGTACAGGTAGGGGTAGTGATACTATAGTAATGAGGGGTACAGGTAGGAGTGGTGATACTATAGTAATGAGGGGTACAGGTAGGAGTGGTGATACTATAGTAATGAGGGGTACAGGTAGGAGTGGTGATACTATAGTAATGAGGGGGTACAGGTGGGGGTGGTGATACTATAGTAATGAGGGGTACAGGTAGGAGTGGTGATACTATAGTAATGAGGGGTACAGGTAGGAGTGGTGATACTATAGTAATGATGGGTACAGGTAGGGGTGATGATATTATAGTAATGAGGGGGTACAGGTAGGAGTGGTGATACTATAGTAATGAGGGGTACAGGTAGGAGTGGTGATACTATAGTAATGAGGGGTACAGTAGGGGTGGTGATACTATAGTAATGAGGGGTACAGGTAGGAGTGGTGATACTATAGTAATGAGGGGGTACAGGTAGGAGTGGTGATACTATAGTAATGATGGGTACAGGTAGGGGTGATGATATTATAGTATGAGGGTACAGGTAGGAGGGTGATACTATAGTAATGAGGGGTACAGGTAGGAGTGGTGATACTATAGTAATGAGGGGGTACAGGTAGGGGTGGTGATATTATAGTAATGAGGGGGTAAAGGTAGGAGTGGTGATACTATAGTAATGAGGGGTACAGGTAGGGGAGGTGATACTATAGTAATGAGGGGTACAGGTAGTGGTGGTGATACTATAGTAATGAGGGGTACAGGTAGGAGTGGTGATACTATAATAATGAGGGGTTCAGGTAGGGATGGTGATACTATAGTAATGAGGGGTACAGGTAGGGAGGTGATACTATAGTAATGAGGGGGTACAGGTAGAGTGGTGATACTATAGTAATGAGGGGTACAGGTAGGGGTGGTGATATTATAGTAATGAGGGGTACAGGTAGGGGTGGTGATATTATAGTAATGAGGGGTACAGGTAGGGGTGGTGATAGTATAGTAATGAGGGGTACAGGTAGGAGTGGTGATACTATAGTAAGAGGGGTACAGTAGGAGTGGTGATACTATAGTAATGAGGGGTACAGGTAGGGGTGGTGATACTATAGTAATGAGGGGTACAGGTAGGGGTGGTGATACTATAGTAATGAGGGATACAGGTAGGAGTGGTGATACTATAGTAATGAGGGGTACAGGTAGGAGAGGTGATACTATAGTAATGAGGGGTACAGGTAGTAGAGGTGATACTATAGTAATGAGGGGTTCAGGTAGGGGGGTTGGTGATACTATAGTAATGAGGGGTACAGGTAGGGGAGGTGATACTATAGTAATGAGGGGTACAGGTAGGGGTGGTGATACTATAGTAATGAGGGGTACAGTTAGGGGTGGTGATACTATAGTAATGAGGGGTACAGGTAGGGGTGGTAATACTATAATAATGAGGGGTACAGGTAGGAGAGGTGATACTATAGTAATGAGGGGTTCAGGTAGGAGTGGTCATACTATAGTAATGAGGGGTACAGGTAGGGGAGGTGATACTATAGTAATGAGAGGTACAGGGAGGGGTGGTGATTCTATAATAATGAGGGGTACAGGTAGGAGAGGTGATACTATAGTAATGAGGGGTACAGGTAGGGGTGGTAATACTATAATAATGAGGGGTACAGGTAGGAGAGGTGATACTATAGTAATGAGGGGTACAGGTAGTAGAGGTGATACTATAGTAATGAGGGGTTCAGGTAGGGGTGGTGATACTATAGTAATGAGGGGTACAGGTAGGGGAGGTGATACTATAGTAATGAGGGGTACAGGTAGGGGTGGTAATACTATAATAATGAGGGGTACAGGTAGGGGTGGTGATACTATAGTAATGAGAGGTACAGGTAGGGGTGGTGATTCTATAATAATGAGGGGTACAGGTAGGAGAGGTGATACTATAGTAATGAGGGGTACAGGTAGGGGTGGTAATACTATAATAATGAGGGGTACAGGTAGGGGTGGTGATACTATAGTAATGAGGGGTACAGGTAGGGGAGGTGATACTATAGTAATGAGGGGTACAGGTAGGAGAGGTGATACTATAGTAATGAGGGGTACAGGTAGGGGTGGTAATACTATAATAATGAGGGGTACAGGTAGGGGTGGTGATACTATAGTAATGAGGGGTACAGGTAGGAGTGGTGATACTATAGTAATGAGGGGTACAGGTAGGGGTGGTGATACTATAGTAATGAGGGGTACAGGTGGGGTGGAGATACTATAGTAATGAGGGGTACAGGTAGGGGTGGAGATACTATAGTAATGAGGGGTACAGGTAGGGGGTTGATACTATAGTAATGAGGGGTACAGGTAGGGGTGGTGATACTATAGTAATGAGAGGTACAGGTAGGCGTGGTGATTCTATAGTAATGAGGGGTACAGGTAGGGGTGGTGATACTATAGTAATGAGGGGTACAGGTAGGAGTGGTGATACTATAGTAATGAGGGGTACAGGTAGGAGTAGTGATACTAAAGTAATGAGGGGTACAGGTAGGGGTGGTGATACTATAGTAATGAGAGGTACAGGTAGGGGTGGTGATTCTATAATAATGAGGGGTACAGGTAGGGGTGGTGATACTATAGTAATGAGGGGTACAGGTAGGAGTGGTGATACTATAGTAATGAGGGGTACAGGTAGGGGTGGTGATACTATAGTAATGAGGGGTACAGGTGGGGTGGAGATACTATAGTAATGAGGGGTACAGGTAGGGGTGGAGATACTATAGTAATGAGGGGTACAGGTAGGGGGGTGATACTATAGTAATGAGGGGTACAGGTAGGGGTGGTGATACTATAGTAATGAGAGGTACAGGTAGGCGTGGTGATTCTATAGTAATGAGGGGTACAGGTAGGGGTGGTGATACTATAGTAATGAGGGGTACAGGTAGGAGTGGTGATACTATAGTAATGAGGGGTACAGGTAGGAGTAGTGATACTAAAGTAATGAGGGGTACAGGTAGGGGTGGTGATACTATAGTAATGAGAGGTACAGGTAGGGGTGGTGATTCTATAGTAATGAGGGGTACAGGTAGGGGTGGTGATACCATAGTAATGAGGGGTACAGGTAGGAGTGGTGATACTGTAGTAATGAGGGGTACAGGTAGGGTGGTGATACTATAGTAATGAGAGGTACAGGTAGGAGTGGTGATACTATAGTAATGAGGGGTACAGGAAGGGGTGGTGATACCATAGTAATGAGGGGTACAGGTAGGGGAGGTGATACTATAGTAATGAGGGGTACAGGTAGGAGTGGTGATACTATAGTAATGAGGGGTACAGGTAGGGGTGGTGATACTATAGTACTGAGGGGTACAGGTAAATGTCTCTATCATTACCTCGGGGTGACAGGGGGAACAGTCTCCAGTTCTTCCCATTCGAAGTGGGTATCACGTGGTCTCAACAGGGTTACTAACCCGCTGGGTACCCCAGAGAGGAGAAGGCCCCCCGATATCACCGCTCCCCCGTTCCAAGGGCAGGAGCTGTGTGAATGGCGCGCAGAGGGGGTGGAGCCCGAAACAGGTAGCTGACCAATAGAGATTAATATGTATGTCAGAATAGAGACATCAACATATCACAATACAGAGAGCCATCCACACATCACTATACAGAGAGACATCCACACATCACTATACAGAGATACCTCCTTACATCACTATACAGAGAGACCTCCATAGATCACTATAAAGATACATCCACACATCACTATACAGAGAGACATCCTCACATCATAATACAGAGAGACATCCACACATCAGTATACACATACATCACTATACAGATACATCACTATACAGATACATTACTATACAGATACATCACTATACAGATACATCACTATACAGATATATCACAATACAGATACATCCACACATCACAATACAGATACATCACTATACAGATACATCACTATACAGATACATCACTATACAGATACATTACTATACACATACATCACTATACAGATACATCACTATACAGATATATCACTATACAGACACATCACTATACAGATACATCACTATACAGATATATCACTATACAGATACATCACTATACAGATACATCACTATACAGATATATCACTATACAGATACATCACTATACAGATACATCACTATACAGATACATCACTATACACATACATCACTATACAGATACATCACTATACAGATACATCACTATGCAGATACATCCACACATCCCTATACAGATACATCACTATACAGATATATCACTATACAGATACATCCACACATCACTATACAGATATATCACTATACAGATACATCACTATACAGATATATCACTATACAGATACATCACTATACATATATATCACTATACAGATACATCACTATACAGATACATCACTATACAGATATATCACTATACAGATACATCACTATACAGATACATCCATACATCACTATACAGATACATCACTATACAGATATATCACTATACAGATACATCACTATACATATATATCACTATACAGATACATCACTATACAGATACATCACTATACAGATACATCCATACATCACTATACAGATACATCACTATACAGATACATCACTATACAGATATATCACTATACAGATATATCACTATACAGATACATCACTATACAGATACATCACTATACAGATACATACATATATCACTATACAGATACATCACTATACAGATACATCCACACATCACTATACAGATACATCCACACATCACTATACAGATATATCACTATACAGATATATCACTATACAGGTACATCACTATACAGGTACATCACTATACAGATACATCCACACATCACTATACACATACATCACTATACAGATATATCACTATACAGATACATTACTATACAGATACATCACTATACAGATACATCACTATACAGACACATCCACACATCACTATACAGATACATCACTATACAGATACATCACTATACAGATACATCCACACATCACTATACAGATACATCACTATACAGATATATCACTATACAGATACATCACTATACAGATAGATCACTATACAGATACATCACTATACATATACATCAATATACAGATACATCACTATACAGATACATCACTATACAGATAAATCACTATACACATACATCACTATAGAGATACATCCATATATCACTATACAGATACATCCACACATCACAATATAGATACATCACTATACAGATATATCACTATACAGATACATCCACACATCACTATACAGATACATCACTATACAGATACATCACTATACAGATACATCCATATATCACTATACAGATACATCACTATACAGATACATCACTATACAGATACATCACTATACAGATACATCCATACATCACTATACAGATACATCACTATACAGGTACATTACTATACAGATATATCACTATACAGATACATCCACACATCACTATACAGACACATCACTATACAGATACATCCACACATCACTATACAGATACATCACTATACAGATACATCACTATACAGATACATCCATACATCACTATACAGATACATTACTATACAGATACATCACTATACAGATACATAACTATACAGATACATCATTATACAGATATATCCACACATCACTATACAGATATATCACTATACAGATACATCCACACATCACTATACAGATACATCACTATACAGATACATCACTATACAGATATATCACTATACAGATACATCACTATACAGATACATCACTATACAGATACATCACTATACAGATACATCCACACATCACTATACAGATACATCACTATACAGATACATCACTATACAGATACATCACTATACAGATACATCACTATACAAATACATCACTATACAGATACATCCACACATCACTATACAGACACATCACTATACAGATACATCCACACATCACTATACAGATACATCACTATACAGATACATCACTATACAGATACATCACTATACAGATACATCACTATACAGATACATCCATACATCACTATACAGATACATCACTATACAAATACATCACTATACAGATACATCCATACATCACTATACAGATACATCACTATACAGATACATCACTATACAGATACATCCATACATCACTATACAGATACATTACTATACAGATACATCACTATACAGATACATAACTATACAGATACATCATTATACAGATATATCCACACATCACTATACAGATACATCACTATACAGATACATCACTATACAGATACATCCACACATCACTATACAGATACATCACTATACAGATACATCACTATACAGATATATCACTATACAGATACATCACTATACAGATAGATCACTATACAGATACATCATTATACAGATATATCCACACATCACTATACAGATACATCACTATACAGATACATCACTATACAGATACATCCACACATCACTATACAGATACATCACTATACAGATACATCACTATACAGATATATCACTATACAGATACATCACTATACAGATAGATCACTATACAGATACATCTCTATACAGATACATCACTATACAGATACATCACTATACAGATACATCCACACATCACTATACAGATACATCACTATACAGATACATCCATATATCACTATACAGATATATCACTATACAGATACATCACTATACATATATATCACTATACAGATACATCACTATACAGATACATCACTATACAGATATATCACTATACAGATACATCCACACATCACTATACAGATACATCACTATACAGATACATCACTATACAGATACATCCATACATCACTATACAGATACATCACTATACAGATATATCACTATACAGATACATCACTATACAGATACATCCATATATCACTATACAGATACATCACTATACAGATACATCACTATACAGACACATCACTATACAGATACATCCACACATCACTATACAGATACATCACTATACAGATATATCACTATACAGATACATCACTATACAGATACATCCATATATCACTATACAGAGAGACCTCCATAGATCACTATACAGATACATCCACACATCACTATACAGAGAAACATCCACACATCACTATACAGAGAGACCTCCATAGATCACTATACAGATACATCCACACATCACTATACAGAGAGACCTCCATAGATCACTATACAGATACATCCACACATCACTATACAGATACATCACTATACAGATACATCACTATACAGATATATCACTATACAGATACATCACTATACAGATACATCACTATACAGATACATCCATACATCACTATACAGATACATCACTATACAGATATATCACTATATAGATACATCACTATACAGATACATCCACACATCACTATACAGATACATCACTATACAGATACATCCATACATCACTATACAGATACATCACTATACAGATACATCCATACATCACTATACAGATACATCACTATACAGATACATCCATATATCACTATACAGATACATCACTATACAGATACATCCATACATCACTATACAGATACATCACTATACAGATACATCACAATACAGATACATCACTATATAGATACATCACTATACAGATAGATCACTATACAGATACATTACTATACATATACATCACTATACAGATACATCCATATATCACTATACAGATACATCCACACATCACTATACAGATACATCACTATACACATACATCACTATACAGATACATCACAATACAGATACATCACTATACAGATACATCACTATACAGATACATCCATATATCACAATACAGATACATCACTATACAGATACATCACTATACAGATACATCACTATACAGATACATCCATATATCACTATACAGATACATCACTATACAGATACATCACTATACAGATACATCCATATATCACTATAGAGATACATCACTATACAGATAGATCACTATACATATACATCACTATACAGATACATCCATATATCACTATACAGATACATCCACACATCACTATACAGATACATCACTATACAGATACATCCATATATCACTATACAGATATATCACTATACAGATACATCCACACATCACAATACAGATACATCACTATACACATACATCACTATACAGATACATCACTATACAGATACATTACTATACAGATACATCCACACATCACTATACAGATACATCACTATACAGATACATCCATACATCACTATACAGATACATCACTATACAGATACATCACTATACAGATACATCACTATACAGATTCATCCCTATACAGACACATCACTATACAGATACATCACTATACAGATACATCACTATACACATACATCACTATACAGATAGATCACTATACAGATACATCACTATACAGATACATCCATATATCACTATACAGATACATCCACACATCACTATACAGATACATCACTATACAGATACATCCACACATCACTATACAGATACATCACTATATAGATACATCACTATACAGATACATCCATACATCACTATACACATACATCACTATACAGATACATCACTATACAGATACATCCATATATCACTATACAGATACATCCACACATCACTATACAGATACATCACTATACAGATACATCCACACATCACTATACAGATACATCACTATACAGATACATCCACACATCACTATACAGATACATCACTATACAGATACATCCATACATCACTATACAGATACATCACTATACAGATATATCACTATACAGATACATCACTATACAGATACATCCATACATCACTATACAGATACATCACTATACAGATACATCCACACATCACTATACAGATACATCACTATACAGATACATCCACACATCACTATACAGATACATCACTATACAGATACATCCACACATCACTATACAGATACATCACTATACAGATATATCACTATACAGATACATCACTATACAGATACATCACTATACAGATACATCCACACATCACTATACAGATACATCACTATACAGATACATCACTATACAGATATATCACTATACAGATACATCACTATACAGATACATCACTATACAGATACATCACTATACATATACATCACTATACAGATACATCCATATATCACTATACAGATACATCCACACATCACTATACAGATACATCACTATACAGATACATCCACACATCACTATACAGATACATCACTATACAGATACATCCACACATCACTATACAGATACATCACTATACAGATACATCCACACATCACTATACAGATACATCACTATACAGGTACATTACTATACAGATATATCCACACATCACTATACAGATACATCACTATACAGATACATTACTATACAGATATATCACAATACAGATACATCCACACATCACTATACAGATATATCACTATACACATACATCACTATACAGATACATCCACATATCACTATACAGATACATCACTATACAGATACATCACTATACAGATACATCCACACATCCCTATACAGATACATCACTATACAGATATATCACTATACAGATACATCCACACATCACTATACAGATACATCACTATACAGATACATCCACACATCACTATACAGATACATCACTATACAGATACATTACTATACAGATATATCACAATACAGATACATCCACACATCACTATACAGATACATCACTATACAGATACATCACTATACAGATACATCCACACATCACTATACAGATACATCACTATACAGATACATTACTATACAGATATATCACAATACAGATACATCCACACATCACTATACAGATATATCACTATACAGATACATCACTATACAGATATATCACTATACAGATACATTACTATACAGATACATCCACACATCACTAAACAGATACATCACTATACAGATACATCACTATACAGATACATCACTATACAGATACATCGCTATACAGATACATCACTATACAGATATATCACTATACACATACATCACTATACAGATACATCACTATACAGATACATCCACACATCACTATACAGATACATCACTATACAGATACATTACTATACAGATATATCACAATACAGATACATCCACACATCACTATACAGATATATCACTATACAGATACATCACTATACAGATATATCACTATACAGATACATTACTATACAGATACATCCACACATCACTATACAGATACATCACTATACAGATATATCACAATACAGATACATCCACACATCACTATACAGATATATCACTATACACATACATCACTATACAGATACATCCACATATCACTATACAGATACATCACTATACAGATACATCACTATACAGATACATCCACACATCCCTATACAGATACATCATTATACAGATATATCACTATACAGATACATCCACACATCACTATACAGATACATCACTATACAGATACATCACTATACAGATACATCCACACATCACTATACAGATACATCACTATACAGATATATTACTATACAGATATATCACAATACAGATACATCCACACATCACTATACAGATACATCACTATACAGATACATCACTATACAGATACATCCATACATCACTATACAGATACATTACTATACAGATACATCACTATACAGATACATAACTATACAGATACATCATTATACAGATATATCCACACATCACTATACAGATACATCACTATACAGATACATCACTATACAGATACATTACTATACAGATATATCACAATACAGATACATCCAGACATCACTATACAGATATATCACTATACAGATACATCACTATACAGATATATCACTATACAGATACATTACTATACAGATACATCCACACATCACTATACAGATACATCACTAAACAGATACATCACTATACAGATATATTACAATACAGATACATCCACACATCACTATACAGATGTATCACTATACAGATACATTACTATACAGATACATCCACATATCACTATACAGATACATCACTATACAGATACATCACTATACAGATACATCCACACATCCCATTTACAGATACATCATTATACAGATATATCACTATACAGATACATCCACACATCACTATACAGATACATCACTATACAGATACATCCACACATCACTATACAGATATATCACTATACAGATACATCACTATACAGATATATTACTATACAGATATATCACAATACAGATACATCCACACATCACTATACAGATACATCACTATACAGATACATCACTATACAGATACATCCATACATCACTATACAGATACATCACTATACAGATACATCACTATACAGATATATCACTATACAGATACATCACTATACAGATACATCACTATACAGATACATCCATACATCACTATACAGATACATCACTATACAGATACATCCACACATCACTATACAGATACATCACTATACAGATACATCCACACATCACTATACAGATACATCACTATACAGATACATCCACACATCACTATATAGATACATCACTATACAGATACATCCACACATCACTATACAGATACATCACTATACAGATACATCCATACATCACTATACAGATACATCACTATACAGATATATCACTATACAGATACATCACTATACAGATACATCACTATACAGATACATCCACACATCACTATACAGATACATCACTATACAGATATATCACTATACAGATAGATCACTATACAGATACATCACTATACAGATACATTACTATACATATACATCACTATACAGATACATCCATATATCACTATACAGATACATCCACACATCACTATACAGATACATCACTATACAGATACATCCACACATCACTATACAGATACATCACTATACAGATACATCACTATACAGATACATCCACACATCACTATACAGATACATCACTATACAGATACATCCACACAACACTATACAGGTACATTACTATACAGATACATCCACACATCACTATACAGATACATCACTATACAGATACATTACTATACAGATATATCACAATACAGATACATCCACACATCACTATACAGATATATCACTATACACATACATCACTATACAGATACATCCACATATCACTATACAGATACATCACTATACAGATACATCACTATACAGATACATCCACACATCCCTATACAGATACATCACTATACAGATATATCACTATACAGATACATCCACACATCACTATACAGATACATCACTATACAGATACATCCACACATCACTATACAGATACATCACTATACAGATACATTACTATACAGATATATCACAATACAGATACATCCACACATCACTATACAGATACATCACTATACAGATACATCCACACATCACTATACAGATACATCACTATACAGATACATTACTATACAGATATATCACAATACAGATACATCCACACATCACTATACAGATATATCACTATACAGATACATCACTATACAGATATATCACTATACAGATACATTACTATACAGATACATCCACACATCACTATACAGATACATCACTATACAGATACATCACTATACAGATACATCCACACATCACTATACAGATACATCACTATACAGATATATTACTATACAGATATATCACAATACAGATACATCCACACATCACTATACAGATACATCACTATACAGATACATCACTATACAGATACATCCACACATCACTATACAGATACATCACTATACAGATACATCACTATACAGATACATTACTATACAGATATATCACAATACAGATACATCCACACATCACTATACAGATATATCACTATACAGATACATCACTATACAGATATATCACTATACAGATACATTACTATACAGATACATCCACACATCACTATACAGATACATCACTATACAGATACATCACTATACAGATATATCACAATACAGATACATCCACACATCACTATACAGATGTATCACTATACAGATACATTACTATACAGATACATCCACATATCACTATACAGATACATCACTATACAGATACATCCACACATCCCTATACAGATACATCATTATACAGATATATCACTATACAGATACATCCACACATCACTATACAGATACATCACTATACAGATACATCACTATACAGATACATCCACACATCACTATACAGATACATCACTATACAGATACATCACTATACAGATATATTACTATACAGATATATCACAATACAGATACATCCACACATCACTATACAGATACATCACTATACAGATACATCACTATACAGATACATCCACACATCACTATACAGATACATCACTATACAGATACATCACTATACAGATACATTACTATACAGATATATCACAATACAGATACATCCACACATCACTATACAGATATATCACTATACAGATACATCACTATACAGATATATCACTATACAGATACATTACTATACAGATACATCCACACATCACTATACAGATACATTACTATACAGATATATCACAATACAGATACATCACTATACAGATACATCACTATACAGATACATTACTATACAGATATATCACAATACAGATACATCCACACATCACTATACAGATATATCACTATACACATACATCACTATACAGATACATCCACACATCACTATACAGATACATCACTATACAGATACATCACTATACAGATATATAACTATACAGATACATCCACACATCCCTATACAGATACATCACTATACAGATACATCCATACATCACTATACAGATACATTACTATACAGATATATCACTATACAGATACATCCATACATCCCTATACAGATATATCACAATACAGATACATCCACACATCCCTATACAGATACATCACTACACAGATACATCACAATACAGATACATCCATACATCACTATACAGATACATCACTATACAGATACATCACAATACAGATACATCCACACATCACTATACAGATACATCACTATACAGATACATCCACACATCACTATACAGATACATCACTATACAGATACATCACTATACAGATACATCACTACACAGATACATCACTATACAGATACATCCACACATCCCTATACAGATACATCACTATACAGATACATCCACACATCACTATACATATACATCACTATACAGATACATCACTATACAGATACATCCATACATCACTATACAGATACATCACTATACAGATATATCACTATACAGATACATCACTATACAGATACATCCATACATCACTATACAGATACATCACTATACAGATACATCACTATACAGATACATCCATACATCACTATACAGATACATCACTATACAGATACATTACTATACACACACATCACTATATACATACATCACTATACAGATACATCACTATACACATACATCCACACATCACTATACAGATATATCACTATACAGATACATCACTATACACATACATCCACATATCACTATACAGATATATCACTATACAGATACATCACTATACACATACATCCACATATCACTATACACATACATCACTATACAGACGCATCAATATACACATACATCACTATACACATACATCACTATACAGATACATCACTATACAGATACATCACTATACACATACATCCACATATTACTATACAGATATATCACTATACAGATACATCACTATACACATACATCCACATATCACTATACACATACATCACTATACAGACACATCACTATACACATACATCACTATACAGATACATCACTATAGAGATACATCACTATACAGATACATCCACATATCACTATACAGATATATCACTATACAGATACATCACTATACAGATACATCACTATACAGATACATCCATACATCACTATACAAATACATCACTATACAGATACATCACTATACAGATACATCCATACATCACTATACAGATACATCACTATACAGATACATCACTATACAGATACATCACTATACAGATACATCACTATACAGATACATCCATACATCACTATACAAATACATCACTATACAGATACATCACTATACAGATACATCCATACATCACTATACAGATACATCACTATACAGATACATCACTATACAGATACATCCATATATCACTATACAGATACATCACTATACAGATACATCACTATACAGATATATCACTATACAGATACATCACTATACAGATACATCCACACATCACTATACAGATACATCACTATACAGATACATCACTATACAGATACATCACTATACAGATACATCCATACATCACTATACAAATACATCACTATACAGATACATCACTATACAGATACATCCATACATCACTATACAGATACATCACTATACAGATACATCACTATACAGATACATCCATATATCACTATACAGATACATCACTATACAGATACATCACTATACAGATATATCACTATACAGATACATCACTATACAGATACATCCATATATCACTATACAGATACATCACTATACAGATACATCACTATACAGATATATCACTATACAGATACATCACTATACAGATACATCCATACATCACTATACAGATACATCACTATACAGATACATCACTATACAGATACATCCATATATCACTATACAGATACATCACTATACAGATACATCACTATACAGATATATCACTATACAGATACATCACTATACAGATACATCCATACATCACTATACAGATACATCACTATACAGATACATCACTATACAGATAGATCACTATACAGATAGATCACTATACAGATACATCACTATACAGATACATCACTATACAGATACATCCATACATCACTATACAGATACATCACTATACAGATATATCACTATACAGACACATCACTATACAGGCACATCACTATACAGATACATCCACACATCACTATACAGATACATCACTATACAGATACATCACTATACAGATACATCCATACATCACTATACAGATACATCACTATACAGATATATCACTATACAGACACATCACTATACAGATACATCCACACATCACTATACAGATACATCACTATACAGATACATCACTATACAGATACATCACTATACAGATACATCCACACATCACTATACAGATACATCACTATACAGATACATCACTATACAGATACATCCATACATCACTATACAGATACATCACTATACACATATATCCACACATCACTATACAGATACATCACTATAAAGATACATCACTATATAGATACATCCACACATCACTATACAGATACATCACTATACAGATACATCCATACATCACTATACAGATACATCACTATACAGATAGATCATTATACAGATACATCCACACATCACTATACAAATATACATCTCTATACAGATATATCACTATACAGATACATCACTATACAGATACATCACTATACAGATACATCCACAAATCACTATACAGATACATCACTATACAGATACATCCATATATCACTATACAGATACATCCACACATCACTATACAGATATATCACTATACATATACATCACTATACAGATATATCACTATACAGATACATCCACACATCACTATACAGATACATCCACACATCACTATACAGGTACATCACTATACAGATACATCACTATACAGATATATCAATATACAGATACATTACTATACAGATACATCACTATACAGATACATCACTATACAGATATATCACTATACAGATACATCCCTACATCACTATACAGATACATCCATACATCACTATACAGGTACATCACTATACAGATACATCACTATACAGATACATCACTATACAGATACATCCATACATCACTATACAGATACATCCACACATCACTATACAGGTACATCACTATACAGATACATCACTATACAGATACATCCACACATCACTATACAGATACATCACTATACAGATACATCACTACACAGGTACATCACTATACAGATACATCGCTATACAGATATATCACTATACAGATACATCACTATACAGATACATCACTATACAGATACATCACTATACAGATATATCACAATACAGATACATCACTATACATATACATCACTATACAGATACATCCACACATCACTATACAGATATATCACTATACAGATAAATCACTATACAGATAAATCACTATACACATACATCATTATACAGGTATATCACTATACAGATACATCACTATACAGATACATCACTATACAGATACATCCACACATCACTATACAGATACATCACTATACAGATACATCCATATATCACTATACAGATACATCCACACATCACTATACAGATATATCACTATACATATACATCACTATACAGATATATCACTATACAGATACATCCACACATCACTATACAGATACATCCACACATCACTATACAGGTACATCACTATACAGATACATCACTATACAGATATATCAATATACAGATACATTACTATACAGATACATCACTATA
>JBBDGT010000401.1:358381-365881 GCA_037306005.1 Rhinophrynus dorsalis | reverse complement strand
GTAATGAAGAACTCATGTCTACACTGGAGTAAGGACAGTCAGTTTTATATTGACTTTATTGTCTGATTTCGTACATACATATTGGTGATGAGGATAGTGTGACAGTGGAATGGAGACGGTAATGAAGAACTCATGTCTACACTGGAGTAAGGACAGTCAGATTTATAGTGACTTTATTGTCTGATTTCGTACATACATATTGGTGATGAGGATAGTGTGACAGGGGAATGGAGACGGTAATGAAGAACTCGTGTCTACACTGGAGTAAGGACAGTCAGATTTATAGTGACTTTATTGTCTGATTTCGTACATACATATTGGTGATGGGGATAGTGTGACAGTGGAATGGAGACGGAAATGAAGAACTCGTGTCTACACTGGAGTAAGGACAGTCAGTTTTATAGTGACTTTATTGTCTGATTTTGTACATACATTTTGGTGATGGGGATAGTGTGACAGTGGAATGGAGACGGTAATGAAGAACTCGTGTCTACACTGGAGTAAGGACAGTCAGTTTTATATTGACTTTATTGTCTGATTTTGTACATACATATTGGTGATGGGGATAGTGTGACAGTGGAATGGAGACGGTGATGAAGAACTCGTGTCTACACTGGAGTAAGGACAGTCAGTTTTATATTGACTTTATTGTCTGATTTCGTACATACATATTGGTGATGGGGATAGTGTGACAGTGGAATGGAGACGGTAATGAAGAACAAGTCGTTCCTACACTGGAGTAAGGACAGTCAGTTTTATATTGACTTTATTGTCTGATTTCGTACATACATATTGGTGATGGGGATAGTGTGACAGTGGAATGGAGACGGTAATGAAGAACTCGTGTCTACACTGGAGTAAGGACAGTCAGTTTTATATTGACTTTATTGTCTGATTTTGTACATACATATTGGTGATGGGGATAGTGTGACAGTGGAATGGAGACGGTAATGAAGAACTCGTGTCTACACTGAAGTAAGGACAGTCAGTTTTATACTGACATTATTGTCTGATTTTGTACATACATATTGGTGATGGGGATAGTGTGACAGTGGAATGGAGACGGTAATGAAGAACTCGTGTCTACACTGGAGTAAGGACAGTCAGTTTTATATTGACTTTATTGTCTGATTTCGTACATACATATTGGTGATGGGGATAGTGTGACAGTGGAATGGAGACGGTAATGAAGAACAAGTCGTTCCTACACTGGAGTAAGGACAGTCAGTTTTATATTGACTTTATTGTCTGATTTCGTACATACATATTGGTGATGGGGATAGTGTGACAGTGGAATGGAGACGGTAATGAAGAACTCGTGTCTACACTGGAGTAAGGACAGTCAGATTTATATTGACTTTATTGTCTGATTTCGTACATACATATTGGTGATGGGGATAGTGTGACAGTGGAATGGAGACGGTAATGAAGAACTCGTGTCTACACTGAAGTAAGGACAGTCAGTTTTATATTGACTTTATTGTCTGATTTCGTACATACATATTGGTGATGGGGATAGTGTGACAGTGGAATGGAGACGGTAATGAAGAACTCGTGTCTACACTGAAGTAAGGACAGTCAGTTTTATATTGACATTATTGTCTGATTTCGTACATACATATTGGTGATGGGGATAGTGTGACAGTGGAATGGAGACGGTAATGAAGAACTCGTGTCTACACTGAAGTAAGGACAGTCAGTTTTATATTGACATTATTGTCTGATTTTGTACATACATATTGGTGATGGGGATAGTGTGACAGTGGAATGGAGACGGTAATGAAGAACTCGTGTCTACACTGGAGTAAGGACAGTCAGATTTATATTGACTTTATTGTCTGATTTCGTACATACATATTGGTGATGGGGATAGTGTGACAGTGGAATGGAGACGGTAATGAAGAACTCGTGTCTACACTGAAGTAAGGACAGTCAGTTTTATATTGACATTATTGTCTGATTTTGTACATACATATTGGTGATGGGGATAGTGTGACAGTGGAATGGAGATGGTAATGAAGAACTCGTGTCTACACTGAAGTAAGGACAGTCAGATTTATATTGACTTTATTGTCTGATTTCGTACATACATATTGGTGATGGGGATAGTGTGACAGTGGAATGGAGACGGTAATGAAGAACTCGTGTCTACACTGGAGTAAGGACAGTCAGATTTATATTGACTTTATTGTCTGATTTTGTACATACATATTGGTGATGGGGATAGTGTGACAGGGGAATGGAGACGGTAATGAAGAACTCGTGTCTACACTGGAGTAAGGACTGTCAGATTTATATTGACTTCATTGTCTGATTTCGTACATACATATTGGTGATGGGGATAGTGTGACAGTGGAATGGAGACGGTAATGAAGAACTCGTGTCTACACTGGAGTAAGGACAGTCAGTTTTATAGTGACTTTATTGTCTGATTTTGTACATAAATACTGGTGATGGGGATAGTGTGACATGAGTCAATGTCTGCTTCACAAACATGTATTTTGTAGCATGGGGGAAAATTTTATAGGTTTCATGGGGGTATTAAACTAGTTTGGAGGGGGACAAACATATTTTGGTGGGGGGGGGGGAGTTGAAACGTGATAGTTCCACTTTAAGATTCCCTTGTACAGTGGGTGCAGTACGTGTCCTGTGATTGTGTCAGTGAATGTCATGGCCGCCCCCATGAATGTGACAACCTGGACAGACACATGACAGCAGATTTAAGAGGGGCCATAAGGATTTAGTGGGAGTGGTAAAGTAACGTTATTTAACATTTATCCCACACGAATCATAGTCCTACCAATAGCTGTATGCTCCTATTGCTCCTCTAGTCCTTTTTGCTCTGTTACTGTAGCCCACATTCACTGATATCACACAATCTTCCAGGTTACCCCTTTATACCTGAATCCTGCTCAGATCCTGGGATCGGAGAAATACTGTGTCCTGCAGGGCCATGAGTGACACGGAACGTCCACCAAACACAAAGACGTACGACTGACCTGTAAGAGAGGAGGGTTCATGGGTGAGAAGAGAGCACCAACCACACAGGAAGCTGAGATGACTGACTGACGGCACTGAGCTGTATGGGGCAATCAGAAGGGTGTAAAGACTACTAACTGCGTTACATTATCTACACGTACACCAACTGTCTGGATCCTCCACTGGAGGCTGGCTCTGTGTAATAATATATTTATCACCCGCATCGCACTCTCCCCTTCACCTCATGCCATGCTACCCTTGTCTACTCCCTCTCACCTCCTCACCTGCATCGCACTCTCCCCTTCACCTCATACCACCCTACCCTTGTCTCCTCCCTCTCACCTCCTCACCCGCATCGCACTCTCCCCTTCACCTCATACCACCCTACCCTTGCCTCCTCCCTCTCACCTCCTCACCCGCATCGCACTCTCCCCTTCACCTCATGCCACCCTACCCTTGTCTCCTCCCTCTCACCTCCTCACCCGCATCGCACTCTCCCCTTCACCTCATGCCATGCTACCCTTGTCTCCTCCCTCTCACCTCCTCACCCGCATCGCACTCTGCCCTTCCCCTCATACCACCCTACCCTTGTCTCCTCCCTCTCACCTCCTCACCCGCATCGCACTCTCCCCTTCACCTCATATCACCCTACCCTTGTCTCCTCCCTCTCACCTCCTCACCCGCATCGCACTCTGCCCTTCCCCTCATACCACCCTACCCTTGTCTCCTCCCTCACCTCCTCACCCGCATCGCACTCTCCCCTTCACCTCATGCCACCCTACCCTTGTCTCCTCCCTCTCACCTCCTCACCCGCATCACACTCTCCCCTTCACCTCATGCCACCCTACCCTTGTCTCCTCCCTCTCACCTCCTCACCCGCATCGCACTCTGCCCTTCCCCTCATACCACCCTACCCTTGTCTCCTCCCTCTCACCTCCTCACCCGCATCGCACTCTCCCCTTCACCTCATGCCACCCTACCCTTGTCTCCTCCCTCTCACCTCCTCACCCGCATCGCACTCTCCCCTTCACCTCATATCACCCTACCCTTGTCTCCTCCCTCTCACCTCCTCACCCGCATCGCACTCTCCCCTTCACCTCATGCCACCCTACCCTTGTCTCCTCCCTCTCACCTCCTCACCCACATCGCACTCTCCCCTTCACCTCATGCCACCCTACCCTTGTCTCCTCCCTCTCACCTCCTCACCCGCATCTCTCTCTCCCCTTCACCTCATGCCACCCTACCCTTGTCTCCTCCCTCTCACCTCCTCACCCGCATCGCACTCTCCCCTTCACCTCATACCACCCTACCCTTGTCTACTCCCTCTCACCTCCTCACCCGCATCGCACTCTCCCCTTCACCTCATACCACCCTACCCTTGTCTCCTCCCTCTCACCTCCTCACCCGCATCGCACTCTCCCCTTCACCTCATACCACCTTACCCTTGTCTCCTCCCTCTCACCTCCTCACCCGCATCGCACTCTCCCCTTCACCTCATGCCACCCTACCCTTGTCTACTCCCTCTCACCTCCTCACCCGCATCGCACTCTCCCCTTCACCTCATACCACCCCTACCCTTGTCTCCTCCCTCTCACCTCCTTACCCGCATCGCACTCTCCCCTTCACCTCATACCACCCTACCCTTGTCTCCTCCCTCTCACCTCCTCACCCGCATCACACTCTCCCCTTCACCTCATACCACCCCTACCCTTGTCTCCTCCCTCTCACCTCCTTACCCGCATCGCACTCTCCCCTTCACCTCATACCACCCTACCCTTGTCTCCTCCCTCTCACCTCCTCACCCGCATCGCACTCTCCCCTTCACCTCATGCCACCCTACCCTTGTCTCCTCCCTCTCACCTCCTCACCCGCATCACACTCTCCCCTTCACCTCATACCACCCTACCCTTGTCTCCTCCCTCTCACCTCCTCACCCGCATCGCACTCTCCCCTTCACCTCATGCCACCCTACCCTTGTCTACTCCCTCTCACCTCCTCACCCGCATCGCACTCTCCCCTTCACCTCATACCACCCCTACCCTTGTCTCCTCCCTCTCACCTCCTTACCCGCATCGCACTCTCCCCTTCACCTCATACCACCCTACCCTTGTCTCCTTCCTCTCACCTCCTCACCCGCATCACACTCTCCCCTTCACCTCATACCACCCCTACCCTTGTCTCCTCCCTCTCACCTCCTTACCCGCATCGCACTCTCCCCTTCACCTCATACCACCATACCCTTGTCTCCTCCCTCTCACATCCTCACCCGCATCGCACTCTCCCCTTCACCTCATGCCACCCTACCCTTGTCTCCCCCCTCTCACCTCCTCACCCGCATCACACTCTCCCCTTCACCTCATACCACCCTACCCTTGTCTCCTCCCTCTCACCTCCAAAGACTGCAGTTTATTACTGAGTCTTCTATGAGGGACAGTGTCAAATGCTTTACTGAAATCTAGATAAGCTATATCTACTGCTCCCCCGGTCTATTATTTTAGTTACTCAGTCAAAAAAATCTGTGACGTTAGTTTGACAAGATCTCCCTGCTGTAAACCCATGCTGTTTGGTATCTTGCAAGCTACTCAAATTCAGATATTCAACAATTATTTCCTTTAACATAGTCTCCATTAATTTTCCCACTACTGATGTAAGATTTACTGGTCTGTAGTTACCAGACTCTCCCCTGCTACCTTTTTTGTGAATCGGTAGTACATTTGCTACCTTCCTGTCGTCTAATACATGTTACTGGTAACTCTGGAATGTCCAACCATTAAGTTTCCCAGAGGTGGGAAGAAGTCAAGGACCAGGCGCAAGGCACCCAAAGTCACCAGAACATACACGAACCATCAGATCAGAGATAGCCCAACAAGAACTGAAATGTCAACGGACACAAAACAGAGGTAACCGCACCCCAGGAACGTTACACAGCACAATGAACTAGAACCAAAAGGGTTCAACAGAGAAGGAAGAACCAAGAACCAAGGAAAATCCTAGACAGGCAATACTGCCTCCAGGATTTTCCTCCCAAAGCTGGCATCAGCCGATGCCAACACATCCACACGGTAGTGCTTCAAAAAAGTGTGCACAGATGACCAAGTGGCCACCTTGCACAACTGATCAGAGGAGGCCTGATTCTTGTAAGCCCAAGAGGCCCCAATAGAAAGAGTAGGATGAGCCGTGACCCTGAAAGGGACAGGCTTCTTCCTCAACTCATAAGCCTTGCAAATCGTGGACTTGATCCAAGAGGTGATAGTCACCTTGGATGCAGGGCTTCCTGCCCAAGAACGAAGGATTTCTGGCAGTTTTGCCCCTACAGAGACATTTCCATTCAGGCAGGGAATCTTCCAGGTCTCTCCAATACCATCACGGATTTGAATTCAAGACATCTCTAGGATTCCAGAAATTGGAATCTTCATGAGTCCGTTTTCAGGAAAATACATTTCTTACGGGGTCCCCTACACAAAGATCTTTTTACTTCGACTGCAAACATTTTTCAGTTGGGGACCGGATTCAGAAGCTATTGTTTCAGATGTGTTTCTCCAAACGTGGAACGATGCCATTAATTATGCTTTTCCACCTTTTGCAATGATTCCCAGGGTCATTCTTCAAGTGAGGAAGCAGTGTGTCACCTTAGTGATAATCACTCCATTTTGGATGGCTCAACCAGGGTTCCCTCCACTTCTGTCACTATATTACCCGCGGATTCTACCCAATTTTCCTTGTTGTTAACAGATCCAATAGGGAATCCTCACAATCTCTTACTATCAAACCAGCTACATCTGATGGCTTGGCTGATTTTAGGGTTCCATGGTGTGTTGAGGGACTTTTAGAATCAGCTCTCTCACTCATGTCCGAAGTCTGGGCTCCAGGAACTCGAATATGTTACAAATATTTCTGGTCGACCTGGTCACATTGGCGCTTGGAACAGAACCTGGATTCTGTTTCTTCCAGTTTAACCTCTACTTTGAATTTCCTCTCTGTTTGTTTTAAACAGGTCAAGGCTAATAGAACTATCAACTGTTACAGGTGTTCAATTTCTGCAGGTCATTGCCATACAGATAACCTTCAGACGGGTCACCATCCCCTTGTTTGTAAACTCGCGAAAGGCATTTAATTGTCTCTACCTCCATCTGCTAAATGTAGAGGTCACCGGGATGTTACTATTGTTCTTTGCTTCCTTGAGTCCTTCAGCCAAACTTACTATATCGCTCTGTTTAATCTTGTTCTGTAGAGTTTCGGATGTGAGAGCCCTAGATATTATTTCACATTCTTTTGTTCCAGATGGTGTAATCTTGCACATTTTTAGGAGAATTAATATTTTCTATCCTTCTTTTCCATAAAAACCTCAGCTTTGTGTTGTGCAATGTTTACAGGCTTATGAATGAGCTACTAGTAATATCAGACCTAAAAACTCTAACCAGTTGTTAATTTCCTTTAAGAAACCTCATCTCCCGGTATCTTCAGTCACTTTGTCTAGATGGATCTGATGGATAATGCCGTCAGCTGATATCGATGTCTCCC
>JBBDGT010000401.1:300248-358181 GCA_037306005.1 Rhinophrynus dorsalis | reverse complement strand
CACCCCTATGACTATTACCCATCAGACTCCTTTCTGTCCCAGAGGTGTAAAGGTATAGAAGACACCCCTATGACTATTACCCATCAGTCTCCTTTCTGTCCAAGAGGTGTAAGGTCTAGAAGACACCCCTATGACTATTACCCATCAGACTCCTATCCTGTCCCCAGAGGTGTAAGGTCTAGAAGACACCCCTATGACTATTACCCATCAGACTCCTATCTGTCCCAGAGGTGTAAGGTATAGAAGACACCCCTATGACTATTTACCCATCAGACTCCTTTCTGTCCCAGAGGTGTAAGGTATAGAAGACACCCCTATGACTATTACCCATCAGACTCCTTTCTGTCCCAGAGGTGTAAGGTATAGAAGACACCCTATGACTATTACCCATCAGTCTCCTTTCTGTCCCAGAGGTGTAAGGTATAGAAGACACCCCTATGACTATTACCCATCAGTCTCCTTTCTGTCCCAGAGGTGTAAGGACTAGAAGACTCCCCTATGACTATTACCCATCAGTCTCCTTTCTTGTCCCAGAGGTGTAAGGTATAGAAGACACCCCTATGGACTATTACCCATCAGTCTCCTTTCTGTCCAAGAGGTGTAAGGTCTAGAAGACACCCCTATGACTATTACCCATCAGACTCCTATCTGTCCCAGAGGTGTAAGGTCTAGAAGACACCCTATGACTATTACCCATCAGACTCCTATCTGTCCCAGAGGTGTAAGGTATAGAAGACACCCCTATGACTATTACCCATCAGACTCCTTTCTGTCCCAGAGGTGTAAGGAATAGAAGACACCCCTATGACTATTACCCCATCAGACTCCTTTCTGTCCCAGAGGTGTAAGGTATAGAAGACACCCCTATGACTATTACCCATCAGTCTCCTTTCTGTCCAGAGGTGTAAGGTATAGAAGACACCCCTATGACTATTACCCATCAGGACTCCTTTCTGTCCCAGATGGTGTAAGGTATAGAAGACACCTCCTATGACTATTAACCATCAGACTCCTTTCTGTCCCAGAGGTGTAAGGACTAGAAGACAGTCCCTATGACTATTACCCCATCAGACTCCTTTCTGTCCCAGAGGTGTAAGGACTAGAAGACACCCCTATGACTATTACCCATCAGACTCCTTTCTGTCCCAGAGGTGTAAGGTATAGAAGACACCCCTATGACTATTACCCATCAGTCTCCTTTCTGTCCCAGAGGTGTAAGGACTAGAAGACACCCCTATGACTATTACCCATCAGTCTCCTTTCTGTCCCAGAGGTGTAAGACTAGAAGACACCCCTATGACTATTACCCATCAGACTCCTTTCTGTCCCAGAGGTGTAAGGTCTAGAAGACACCCCTATGACTATTACCCCATCAGTCTCCTTTTCTGTCCCAGAGGTGTAAGGTCTAGAAGACACCCCTATGACTATTACCCATCAGACTCCTTTCTGTCCCAGAGGTGTAAGGTCTAGAAGACACCCCTATGACTATTACCCATCAGACTCCTTTCTGTCCCAGAGGTGTAAGGTCTAGAAGACACCCCTATGACTATTACCCATCAGTCTCCTTTCTGTCCCAGAGGTGTAAGGTCTAGAAGACACCCCTATGACTATTACCCATCAGACTCCTTTCTGTCCCAGAGGTGTAAGGTCTAGAAGACACCCCTATGACTATTACCCATCAGTCTCCTTTCTGTCCCAGAGGTGTAAGGTATAGTAGACACCCCTATGACTATTACCCATCAGTCTCCTTTCTGTCCCAGAGGTGTAAGGTATAGAAGACACCCCTATGACTATTACCCATCAGTCTCCTTTCTGTCCCAGAGGTGTAAGGTATAGAAGAGACACCCCTATGACTATTACCCATCAGTCTCCTTTCTGTCCCAGAGGTGTAAGGTATAGAAGACACCCCTATGACTATTACCCCATCAGTCTCCTTTCTGTACCAGAGGTGTAAGGTATAGAAGACAGGTCCCTATGACTATTACCCCATCAGACTCCTTTCTGTCCCAGAGGTGTAAGGTCTAGAAGACACCCCTATGACTATTACCCATCAGACCTCCTTTCTGTCCCAGAGGTGTAAGGACTAGAAGACACCCCTATGACTATTACCCATCAGACTCCTTTCTGTCCCAGAGGTGTAAGGTATAGAAGACACCCCTATGACTATTACCCATCAGTCTCTTTCTGTCCCAGAGGTGTAAGATCTAGAAGACACCCCTATGACTATTACCCCATCAGACTCCTTTCTGTCCCAGAGGTGTAAGGTATAGAAGACACCCCTATGACTATTACCCATCAGACTCCTTTCTGTCCCAGAGGTGTAAGGTCTAGAAGACACCCCTATGACTATTACCCATCAGACTCCTTTCTGTCCCAGAGGTGTAAGGTATAGAAGACACCCCTATGACTATTACCCATCAGACTCCTTTCTGTCCCAGAGGTGTAAGGTATAGAAGACACCCTATGACTATTACCCATCAGACTCCTTTCTGTCCCAGAGGTGTAAGGTATAGAAGACACCCTATGACTATTACCCATCAAACTCCTTTCTGTCCCAGAGGTGTAAGGTCTAGAAGACACCCCTATGACTATTACCCATCAGTCTCCTTTCTGTCCCAGAGGTGTAAGGACTAGAAGACACCCCTATGACTATTACCCATCAGTCTCCTTTCTGTCCCAGAGGTGTAAGGTATAGAAGACACCCCTATGACTATTACCCCATCAGACTCCTTTCTGTCCCAGAGGTGTAAGGTATAGAAGACACCCCTATGACTATTACCCATCAGTCTCCTTTCTGTCCCAGAGGTGTAAGGTATAGAAGACACCCCTATGACTATTACCTCATCAGACTCCTTTCTGTCCCAGAGGTGTAAGGTCTAGAAGACACCCCTATGACTATTACCCATCAGACTCCTTTCTGTCCCAGAGGTGTAAGGACTAGAAGACACCCTATGACTATTACCCATCAGACTCCTTTCTGTCCCAGAGGTGTAAGGTCTAGAAGACACCCCTATGACTATTACCCATCAGTCTCCTTTCTGTCCCAGAGGTGTAAGGACTAGAAGACACCCCTATGACTATTACCCATCAGTCTCCTTTCTGTCCCAGAGGTGTAAGGTATAGAAGACACCCCTATGACTATTACCCATCAGACTCCTTTCTGTCCCAGAGGTGTAAGGTCTAGAAGACACCCCTATGACTATTACCCATCAGTCTCCTTTCTGTCCCAGAGGTGTAAGGTATAGAAGACACCCCTATGACTATTACCCATCAGTCTCCTTTCTGTCCCAGAGGTGTAAGGTATAGAAGACACCCCTATGACTATTACCCATCAGACTCCTTTCTGTCCCAGAGGTGTAAGGATATAGAAGACACCCCTATGACTATTACCCATCAGTCTCCTTTCTGTCCCAGAGGTGTAAGGTATAGAAGACACCCTATGACTATTACCTCATCAGTCTCCTTTCTGTCCCAGAGGTGTAGGTATAGAAGACACCCCTATGACTATTACCCATCAGACTCCTTTCTGTCCCAGAGGTGTAAGGTATAGAAGACACCCCTATGACTATTACTCATCAGTCTCCTTTCTGTCCCAGAGGTGTAAGGAATAGAAGACACCCCTATGACTATTACCCCATCAGACTCCTTTCTGTCCCAGAGGTGTAAGATATAGAAGACAGTCCTATGACTATTACCCATCAGTCTCCTTTCTGTCCCAGAGGTGTAAGGACTAGAAGACACCCCTATGACTATTACCCATCAGACTCCTTTCTGTCCAGAGGTGTAAGGTATAGAAGACACCCCTATGACTATTACCCATCAGACTCCTTTCTGTCCCAGAGGTGTAAGGTCTAGAAGACACCCCTATGACTATTACCCATCAGTCTCCTTTCTGTCCCAGAGGTGTAAGGTATAGAAGACACCCCTATGACTATTACCCATCAGTCTCCTTTCTGTCCCAGAGGTGTAAGGTATAGAAGACACCCCTATGACTATTACCCATCAGTCTCCTTTCTGTCCCAGAGGTGTAAGGTATAGAAGACACCCCTATGACTATTACTCATCAGTCTCCTTTCTGTCCCAGAGGTGTAAGGTATAGAAGACACCCCTATGACTATTACCCATCAGTCTCCTTTCTGTCCCAGAGGTGTAAGGTCTAGAAGACACCCCTATGACTATTACCCATCAGTCTCCTTTCTGTCCCAGAGGTGTAAGGTATAGAAGACACCCCTATGACTATTACCCCATCAGACTCTTTTCTGTCCCAGAGGTGTAAGGACTAGAAGACACCCCTATGACTATTACCCCATCAGTCTCCTTTCTGTCCCAGAGGTGTAAGGTATAGAAGACAGCTCCCTATGACTATTACCCATCAGTCTCCTTTCTGTCCCAGAGGTGTAAGGACTAGAAGACACCCCTATGACTATTACCCATCAGTCTCCTTTCTGTCCCAGAGGTGTAAGGTATAGAAGACACCCCTATGACTATTACCCATCAGTCTCCTTTCTGTCCCAGAGGTGTAAGGTATAGAAGACAGTCCTATGACTATTACCCATCAGTCTCCTTTCTGTCCCAGAGGTGTAAGGTATAGAAGACACCCCTATGACTATTACCCATCAGTCTCCTTTCTGTCCCAGAGGTGTAAGGTATAGAAGACACCCCTATGACTATTACCCATCAGACTCCTTTCTGTCCCAGAGGTGTAAGGTCTAGAAGACAGTCCCCTATGACTATTACCCATCAGTCTCCTTTCTGTCCCAGAGGTGTAAGGTATAGAAGACACCCCTATGACTATTACCCATCAGTCTCCTTTCTGTCCCAGAGGTGTAAGGACTAGAAGACACCCCTATGACTATTACCCATCAGACTCCTTTCTGTCCCAGAGGTGTAAGGACTAGAAGACACCCCTATGACTATTACCCATCAGACTCCTTTCTGTCCCAGAGGTGTAAGGTCTAGAAGAGCAGCCTCCTATGACTATTACCCCATCAGTCTCCTTTCTGTCCCAGAGGTGTAAGGACTAGAAGACACCCCTATGACTATTACCCATCAGACTCCTTTCTGTCCCAGAGGTGTAAGGTATAGAAGACACCCCTATGACTATTACCCATCAGTCTCCTTTCTGTCCCAGAGGTGTAAGGACTAGAAGACACCCCTATGACTATTACCCATCAGTCTCCTTTCTGTCCCAGAGGTGTAAGGTCTAGAAGACACCCCTATGACTATTACCCATCAGTCTCCTTTCTGTCCCAGAGGTGTAAGGTCTAGAAGACACCCCTATGACTATTACCCATCAGTCTCCTTTCTGTCCCAGAGGTGTAAGGTATAGAAGACACCCCTATGACTATTACCCATCAGACTCCTTTCTGTCCCAGAGGTGTAAGGTATAGAAGACACCCCTATGACTATTACCCATCAGACTCCTTTCTGTCCCAGAGGTGTAAGGACTAGAAGACACCCCTATGACTATTACCCATCAGACTCCTTTCTGTCCCAGAGGTGTAAGGTCTAGAAGACAGCCCTATGACTATTACCCCATCAGTCTCCTTTCTGTCCCAGAGGTGTAAGGACTAGAAGACACCCCTATGACTATTACCCATCAGACTCCTTTCTGTCCCAGAGGTGTAAGGTATAGAAGACACCCCTATGACTATTACCCATCAGTCTCCTTTCTGTCCCAGAGGTGTAAGGACTAGAAGACACCCCTATGACTATTACCCATCAGTCTCCTTTCTGTCCCAGAGGTGTAAGGTATAGAAGACACCCCTATGACTATTACCCATCAGTCTCCTTTCTGTCCCAGAGGTGTAAGGTCTAGAAGACAGTCCCTATGACTATTACCCATCAGTCTCCTTTCTGTCCCAGAGGTGTAAGGTATAGAAGACACCCCTATGACTATTACCCATCAGACTCCTTTCTGTCCCAGAGGTGTAAGGTATAGAAGACACCCCTATGACTATTACCCATCAGACTCCTTTCTGTCCCAGAGGTGTAAGGTATAGAAGACACCCCTATGACTATTACCCATCAGTCTCCTTTCTGTCCCAGAGGTGTAAGGACTAGAAGACACCCCTATGACTATTACCCATCAGTCTCCTTTCTGTCCCAGAGGTGTAAGGTATAGAAGACACCCCTATGACTATTACCCATCAGACTCCTTTCTGTCCCAGAGGTGTAAGGTATAGAAGACACCCCTATGACTATTACCCATCAGACTCCTTTCTGTCCCAGAGGTGTAAGGTATAGAAGACACCCCTATGACTATTACCCATCAGTCTCCTTTCTGTCCCAGAGGTGTAAGGACTAGAAGACACCCCTATGACTATTACCCCATCAGACTCCTTTCTGTCCCAGAGGTGTAAGGTATAGAAGACACCCCTATGACTATTACCCCATCAGTCTCCTTTCTGTCCCAGAGGTGTAAGGTCTAGAAGACACCCCTATGACTATTACCCATCAGTCTCCTTTCTGTCCCAGAGGTGTAAGGTCTAGAAGACACCCCTATGACTATTACCCATCAGACTCCTTTCTGTCCCAGAGGTGTAAGGTCTAGAAGACACCCCTATGACTATTACCCATCAGTCTCCTTTCTGTCCCAGAGGTGTAAGGTCTAGAAGACACCCCTATGACTATTACCCATCAGTCTCCTTTCTGTCCCAGAGGTGTAAGGACTAGAAGACACCCCTATGACTATTACCCATCAGACTCCTTTCTGTCCCAGAGGTGTAAGGTATAGAAGACACCCCTATGACTATTACCCATCAGTCTCCTTTCTGTCCCAGAGGTGTAAGGTCTAGAAGACACCCCTATGACTATTACCCATCAGACTCCTTTCTGTCCCAGAGGTGTAAGGTATAGAAGACACCCCTATGACTATTACCCATCAGACTCCTTTCTGTCCCAGAGGTGTAAGGTATAGAAGACACCCCTATGACTATTACCCATCAGACTCCTTTCTGTCCCAGAGGTGTAAGGTATAGAAGACACCCCTATGACTATTACCCATCAGTCTCCTTTCTGTCCCAGAGGTGTAAGGTATAGAAGACACCCCTATGACTATTACCCATCAGTCTCCTTTCTGTCCCAGAGGTGTAAGGACTAGAAGACACCCCTATGACTATTACCCATCAGACTCCTTTCTGTCCCAGAGGTGTAAGGTATAGAAGACACCCCTATGACTATTACCCATCAGTCTCCTTTCTGTCCCAGAGGTGTAAGGTATAGAAGACACCCCTATGACTATTACCCATCAGTCTCCTTTCTGTCCCAGAGGTGTAAGGACTAGAAGACACCCCTATGACTATTACCCATCAGTCTCCTTTCTGTCCCAGAGGTGTAAGGTATAGAAGACACCCCTATGACTATTACCCATCAGTCTCCTTTCTGTCCCAGAGGTGTAAGGTCTAGAAGACAGTCCCTATGACTATTACCCCATCAGTCTCCTTTCTGTCCCAGAGGTGTAAGGTATAGAAGACACCCCTATGACTATTACCCATCAGTCTCCTTTCTGTCCCAGAGGTGTAAGGTATAGAAGACACGCCCTATGACTATTACCCATCAGTCTCCTTTCTGTCCCAGAGGTGTAAGGTATAGAAGACACCCCTATGACTATTACCCATCAGACTCCTTTCTGTCCCAGAGGTGTAAGGTATAGAAGACACCCCTATGACTATTACCCATCAGACTCCTTTCTGTCCCAGAGGTGTAAGGTATAGAAGACACCCCTATGACTATTACCCATCAGTCTCCTTTCTGTCCCAGAGGTGTAAGGACTAGAAGACACCCCTATGACTATTACCCCATCAGACTCCTTTCTGTCCCAGAGGTGTAAGGTATAGAAGACACCCCTATGACTATTACCCCATCAGTCTCCTTTCTGTCCCAGAGGTGTAAGGTATAGAAGACAGTCCCTATGACTATTACCCATCAGACTCCTTTCTGTCCCAGAGGTGTAAGGTCTAGAAGACACCCCTATGACTATTACCCATCAGTCTCCTTTCTGTCCCAGAGGTGTAAGGTCTAGAAGACACCCCTATGACTATTACCCATCAGACTCCTTTCTGTCCCAGAGGTGTAAGGTATAGAAGACACCCCTATGACTATTACCCATCAGTCTCCTTTCTGTCCCAGAGGTGTAAGGTCTAGAAGACACCCCTATGACTATTACCCATCAGTCTCCTTTCTGTCCCAGAGGTGTAAGGTCTAGAAGACACCCCTATGACTATTACCCATCAGTCTCCTTTCTGTCCCAGAGGTATAAGGTATAGAAGACACCCCTATGACTATTACCCATCAGACTCCTTTCTGTCCCAGAGGTGTAAGGTATAGAAGACACCCCTATGACTATTACCTCATCAGTCTCCTTTCTGTCCCAGAGGTGTAAGGACTAGAAGACACCCCTATGACTATTACCCATCAGACTCCTTTCTGTCCCAGAGGTGTAAGGTATAGAAGACACCCCTATGACTATTACCCATCAGACTCCTATCTGTCCCAGAGGTGTAAGGTATAGAAGACACCCCTATGACTATTACCCATCAGACTCCTTTCTGTCCCAGAGGTGTAAGGTATAGAAGACACCCCTATGACTATTACCCATCAGTCTCCTTTCTGTCCCAGAGGTGTAAGGTATAGAAGACACCCCTATGACTATTACCCATCAGACTCCTTTCTGTCCCAGAGGTGTAAGGACTAGAAGACACCCCTATGACTATTACCCATCAGACTCCTTTCTGTCCCAGAGGTGTAAGGTATAGAAGACACCCCTATGACTATTACCCATCAGTCTCCTTTCTGTCCCAGAGGTGTAAGGTATAGAAGACACCCCTATGACTATTACCCCATCAGTCTCCTTTCTGTCCCAGAGGTGTAAGGACTAGAAGACACCCCTATGACTATTACCCCATCAGTCTCCTTTCTGTCCCAGAGGTGTAAGGTATAGAAGACTCCCCTATGACTATTACCCATCAGACTCCTTTCTGTCCCAGAGGTGTAAGGTATAGAAGACACCCCTATGACTATTACCCCATCAGTCTCCTTTCTGTCCCAGAGGTGTAAGGTATAGAAGACTCCCCTATGACTATTACCCATCAGACTCCTTTCTGTCCCAGAGGTGTAAGGTCTAGAAGACAGTCCCTATGACTATTACCCATCAGTCTCCTTTCTGTCCCAGAGGTGTAATGAATAGAAGACACCCCTATGACTATTACCCATCAGACTCCTTTCTGTCCCAGAGGTGTAAGGTATAGAAGACACCCCTATGACTATTACCCATCAGACTCCTTTCTGTCCCAGAGGTGTAAGGTATAGAAGACACCCCTATGACTATTACCCATCAGTCTCCTTTCTGTCCCAGAGGTGTAAGGACTAGAACACAGTCCTATGACTATTACCCATCAGACTCCTTTCTGTCCCAGAGGTGTAAGGTCTAGAAGACACCCCTATGACTATTACCCATCAGACTCCTTTCTGTCCCAGAGGTGTAAGGTCTAGAAGACACCCCTATGACTATTACCCATCAGACTCCTTTCTGTCCCAGAGGTGTAAGGTATAGAAGACACCCCTATGACTATTACCCATCAGACTCCTTTCTGTCCCAGAGGTGTAAGGTCTAGAAGACAGTCCTATGACTATTACCCATCAGACTCCTTTCTGTCCCAGAGGTGTAAGGTATAGAAGACACCCCTATGACTATTACCCCATCAGACTCTTTTCTGTCCCAGAGGTGTAAGGACTAGAAGACACCCCTATGACTATTACCCCATCAGTCTCCTTTCTGTCCCAGAGGTGTAAGGTATAGAAGACACCCCTATGACTATTACCCATCAGTCTCCTATCTGTCCCAGAGGTGTAAGGTCTAGAAGACACCCCTATGACTATTACCCATCAGACTCCTTTCTGTCCCAGAGGTGTAAGGTATAGAAGACACCCCTATGACTATTACCCATCAGTCTCCTTTCTGTCCCAGAGGTGTAAGGTATAGAAGACACCCCTATGACTATTACCCATCAGACTCCTTTCTGTCCCAGAGGTGTAAGGTATAGAAGACACCCCTATGACTATTACCCATCAGACTCCTTTCTGTCCCAGAGGTGTAAGGTCTAGAAGACACCCCTATGACTATTACCCCATCAGTCTCCTTTCTGTCCCAGAGGTGTAAGGTATAGAAGACACCCCTATGACTATTACCCATCAGTCTCCTTTCTGTCCCAGAGGTGTAAGGTATAGAAGACACCCCTATGACTATTACCCCATCAGACTCCTTTCTGTCCCAGAGGTGTAAGGTATAGAAGACACCCCTATGACTATTACCCATCAGTCTCCTTTCTGTCCCAGAGGTGTAAGGACTAGAAGACACCCCTATGACTATTACCCCATCAGTCTCCTTTCTGTCCCAGAGGTGTAAGGTATAGAAGACACCCCTATGACTATTACCCATCAGTCTCCTTTCTGTCCCAGAGGTGTAAGGTATAGAAGACACCCCTATGACTATTACCCATCAGTCTCCTTTCTGTCCCAGAGGTGTAAGGTATAGAAGACACCCCTATGACTATTACCCATCAGACTCCTTTCTGTCCCAGAGGTGTAAGGTATAGAAGACACCCCTATGACTATTACCCATCAGACTCCTTTCTGTCCCAGAGGTGTAAGGTATAGAAGACACCCCTATGACTATTACCCCATCAGACTCCTTTCTGTCCCAGAGGTGTAAGGTATAGAAGACACCCCTATGACTATTACTCATCAGTCTCCTTTCTGTCCCAGAGGTGTAAGGACTAGAAGACACCCCTATGACTATTACCCATCAGACTCCTTTCTGTCCCAGAGGTGTAAGGTATAGAAGACACCCCTATGACTATTACCCATCAGACTCCTTTCTGTCCCAGAGGTGTAAGGTCTAGAAGACACCCCTATGACTATTACCCATCAGTCTCCTTTCTGTCCCAGAGGTGTAAGGACTAGAAGACACCCCTATGACTATTACCCATCAGACTCCTTTCTGTCCCAGAGGTGTAAGGTATAGAAGACACCCCTATGACTATTACCCATCAGACTCCTTTCTGTCCCAGAGGTGTAAGGTATAGAAGACTCCCCTATGACTATTACCCATCAGTCTCCTTTCTGTCCCAGAGGTGTAAGGTATAGAAGACACCCCTATGACTATTACCCCATCAGTCTCCTTTCTGTCCCAGAGGTGTAAGGACTAGAAGACACCCCTATGACTATTACCCATCAGTCTCCTTTCTGTCCCAGAGGTGTAAGGTATAGAAGACACCCCTATGACTATTACCCATCAGTCTCCTTTCTGTCCCAGAGGTGTAAGGTATAGAAGACACCCCTATGACTATTACCCATCAGTCTCCTTTCTGTCCCAGAGGTGTAAGGACTAGAAGACACCCCTATGACTATTACCCATCAGACTCCTTTCTGTCCCAGAGGTGTAAGGTATAGAAGACACCCCTATGACTATTACCCATCAGACTCCTTTCTGTCCCAGAGGTGTAAGGACTAGAAGACACCCCTATGACTATTACCCATCAGTCTCCTTTCTGTCCCAGAGGTGTAAGGTATAGAAGACACCCCTATGACTATTACCCCATCAGACTTCTTTCTGTCCCAGAGGTGTAAGGTCTAGAAGACACCCCTATGACTATTACCCATCAGACTCCTTTCTGTCCCAGAGGTGTAAGGTATAGAAGACACCCCTATGACTATTACCCATCAGACTCCTTTCTGTCCCAGAGGTGTAAGGTATAGAAGACACCTCTATGACTATTACCCATCAGACTCCTTTCTGTCCCAGAGGTGTAAGGTATAGAAGACACCCCTATGACTATTACCCCATCAGACTTCTTTCTGTCCCAGAGGTGTAAGGTCTAGAAGACACCCCTATGACTATTACCCATCAGTCTCCTTTCTGTCCCAGAGGTGTAAGGTATAGAAGACACCCCTATGACTATTACCCATCAGACTCCTTTCTGTCCCAGAGGTGTAAGGTATAGTAGACACCCCTATGACTATTACCCATCAGACTCCTTTCTGTCCCAGAGGTGTAAGGACTAGAAGACTCCCCTATGACTATTACCAATCAGACTCCTTTCTGTCCCAGAGGTGTAAGGACTAGAAGACACCCCTATGACTATTACCCATCAGTCTCCTTTCTGTCCCAGAGGTGTAAGGTCTAGAAGACACCCCTATGACTATTACCCATCAGTCTCCTTTCTGTCCCAGAGGTGTAAGGTATAGAAGACACCCCTATGACTATTACCCATCAGTCTCCTTTCTGTCCCAGAGGTGTAAGGACTAGAAGACAGTCCTATGACTATTACCCATCAGACTCCTTTCTGTCCCAGAGGTGAAAGGACTAGAAGACACCCCTATGACTATTACCCATCAGACTCCTTTCTGTCCCAGAGGTGTAAGGACTAGAAGACACCCCTATGACTATTACCCATCAGTCTCCTTTCTGTCCCAGAGGTGTAAGGTATAGAAGACACCCCTATGACTATTACCCCATCAGTCTCCTTTCTGTCCCAGAGGTGTAAGGTCTAGAAGACACCCCTATGACTATTACCCATCAGACTCCTTTCTGTCCCAGAGGTGTAAGGTATAGAAGACACCCCTATGACTATTACCCATCAGTCTCCTTTCTGTCCCAGAGGTGTAAGGACTAGAAGACACCCCTATGACTATTACCCCATCAGTCTCCTTTCTGTCCCAGAGGTGTAAGGTCTAGAAGACACCCCTATGACTATTACCCATCAGACTCCTTTCTGTCCCAGAGGTGTAAGGTATAGAAGACACCCCTATGACTATTACCCATCAGTCTCCTTTCTGTCCCAGAGGTGTAAGGACTAGAAGACACCCCTATGACTATTACCCCATCAGTCTCCTTTCTGTCCCAGAGGTGTAAGGTATAGAAGACACCCCTATGACTATTACCCCATCAGTCTCCTTTCTGTCCCAGAGGTGTAAGGTCTAGAAGACACCCCTATGACTATTACCCATCAGACTCCTTTCTGTCCCAGAGGTGTAAGGTATAGAAGACACCCCTATGACTATTACCCATCAGTCTCCTTTCTGTCCCAGAGGTGTAAGGACTAGAAGACACCCCTATGACTATTACCCCATCAGACTCCTTTCTGTCCCAGAGGTGTAAGGTATAGAAGACACCCCTATGACTATTACCCATCAGACTCCTTTCTGTCCCAGAGGTGTAAGGACTAGAAGACACCCCTATGACTATTACCCATCAGTCTCCTTTCTGTCCCAGAGGTGTAAGGTATAGAAGACACCCCTATGACTATTACCCCATCAGACTTCTTTCTGTCCCAGAGGTGTAAGGTCTAGAAGACACCCCTATGACTATTACCCATCAGACTCCTTTCTGTCCCAGAGGTGTAAGGTATAGAAGACACCCCTATGACTATTACCCATCAGACTCCTTTCTGTCCCAGAGGTGTAAGGTATAGAAGACACCCCTATGACTATTACCCATCAGACTCCTTTCTGTCCCAGAGGTGTAAGGTATAGAAGACACCCCTATGACTATTACCCCATCAGTCTCCTTTCTGTCCCAGAGGTGTAAGGTATAGAAGACACCCCTATGACTATTACCCCATCAGTCTCCTTTCTGTCCCAGAGGTGTAAGGTATAGAAGACACCCCTATGACTATTACCCCATCAGACTTCTTTCTGTCCCAGAGGTGTAAGGTCTAGAAGACACCCCTATGACTATTACCCATCAGTCTCCTTTCTGTCCCAGAGGTGTAAGGTATAGAAGACACCCCTATGACTATTACCCATCAGTCTCCTTTCTGTCCCAGAGGTGTAAGGTCTAGAAGACACCCCTATGACTATTACCCATCAGACTCCTTTCTGTCCCAGAGGTGTAAGGTATAGAAGACACCCCTATGACTATTACCCATCAGACTCCTTTCTGTCCCAGAGGTGTAAGGACTAGAAGACACCCCTATGACTATTACCCATCAGACTCCTTTCTGTCCCAGAGGTGTAAGGTCTAGAAGACACCCCTATGACTATTACCCATCAGTCTCCTTTCTGTCCCAGAGGTGTAAGGTATAGAAGACACCCCTATGACTATTACCCATCAGTCTCCTTTCTGTCCCAGAGGTGTAAGGTATAGAAGACACCCCTATGACTATTACCCATCAGTCTCCTTTCTGTCCCAGAGGTGTAAGGTATAGAAGACACCCCTATGACTATTACCCATCAGACTCCTTTCTGTCCCAGAGGTGTAAGGACTAGAAGACACCCCTATGACTATTACCCATCAGTCTCCTTTCTGTCCCAGAGGTGTAAGGTATAGAAGACACCCCTATGACTATTACCCATCAGACTCCTTTCTGTCCCAGAGGTGTAAGGTCTAGAAGACACCCCTATGACTATTACCCATCAGACTCCTTTCTGTCCCAGAGGTGTAAGGACTAGAAGACACCCCTATGACTATTACCCATCAGTCTCCTTTCTGTCCCAGAGGTGTAAGGTATAGAAGACACCCCTATGACTATTACCCATCAGACTCCTTTCTGTCCCAGAGGTGTAAGGTATAGAAGACACCCCTATGACTATTACCCATCAGACTCCTTTCTGTCCCAGAGGTGTAAGGACTAGAAGACACTCCTATGACTATTACCCATCAGTCTCCTTTCTGTCCCAGAGGTGTAAGGACTAGAAGACACCCCTATGACTATTACCCATCAGACTCCTTTCTGTCCCAGAGGTGTAAGGTATAGAAGACACCCCTATGACTATTACCCCATCAGTCTCCTTTCTGTCCCAGAGGTGTAAGGACTAGAAGACACCCCTATGACTATTACCCATCAGACTCCTTTCTGTCCCAGAGGTGTAAGGTATAGTAGACACCCCTATGACTATTACCCCATCAGACTCCTTTCTGTCCCAGAGGTGTAAGGTATAGAAGACACCCCTATGACTATTACCCATCAGACTCCTTTCTGTCCCAGAGGTGTAAGGACTAGAAGACACCCCTATGACTATTACCCATCAGACTCCTTTCTGTCCCAGAGGTGTAAGGACTAGAAGACACTCCTATGACTATTACCCATCAGTCTCCTTTCTGTCCCAGAGGTGTAAGGTATAGAAGACACCCCTATGACTATTACCCCATCAGTCTCCTTTCTGTCCCAGAGGTGTAAGGTCTAGAAGACACCCCTATGACTATTACCCATCAGACTCCTTTCTGTCCCAGAGGTGTAAGGTATAGAAGACACCCCTATGACTATTACCCATCAGTCTCCTTTCTGTCCCAGAGGTGTAAGGTATAGAAGACACCCCTATGACTATTACCCATCAGTCTCCTTTCTGTCCCAGAGGTGTAAGGACTAGAAGACACTCCTATGACTATTACCCCATCAGTCTCCTTTCTGTCCCAGAGGTGTAAGGTATAGAAGACACCCCTATGACTATTACCCATCAGTCTCCTTTCTGTCCCAGAGGTGTAAGGTATAGAAGACACCCCTATGACTATTACCCATCAGACTCCTTTCTGTCCAAGAGGTGTAAGGTATAGAAGACACCCCTATGACTATTACCCATCAGACTCCTTTCTGTCCCAGAGGTGTAAGGTATAGAAGACACCCCTATGACTATTACCCATCAGTCTCCTTTCTGTCCCAGAGGTGTAAGGTATAGAAGACACCCCTATGACTATTACCCATCAGTCTCCTTTCTGTCCCAGAGGTGTAAGGTATAGAAGACACCCCTATGACTATTACCCATCAGACTCCTTTCTGTCCAAGAGGTGTAAGGTATAGAAGACACCCCTATGACTATTACCCATCAGACTCCTTTCTGTCCCAGAGGTGTAAGGTATAGAAGACACCCCTATGACTATTACCCATCAGTCTCCTTTCTGTCCCAGAGGTGTAAGGTATAGAAGACACCCCTATGACTATTACCCCATCAGTCTCCTTTCTGTCCCAGAGGTGTAAGGTATAGAAGACACCCCTATGACTATTACCCCATCAGTCTCCTTTCTGTCCCAGAGGTGTAAGGTATAGAAGACACCCCTATGACTATTACCCCATCAGACTCCTTTCTGTCCCAGAGGTGTAAGGTATAGAAGACACCCCTATGACTATTACCCATCAGACTCCTTTCTGTCCCAGAGGTGTAAGGACTAGAAGACACCCCTATGACTATTACCCCATCAGTCTCCTTTCTGTCCCAGAGGTGTAAGGTATAGAAGACACTCCTATGACTATTACCCATCAGTCTCCTTTCTGTCCCAGAGGTGTAAGGACTAGAAGACACCCCTATGACTATTACCCCATCAGACTCCTTTCTGTCCCAGAGGTGTAAGGTATAGAAGACAGTCCTATGACTATTACCCATCAGTCTCCTTTCTGTCCCAGAGGTGTAAGGACTAGAAGACACCCCTATGACTATTACCCCATCAGTCTCCTTTCTGTCCCAGAGGTGTAAGGACTAGAAGACACCCCTATGACTATTACCCATCAGTCTCCTTTCTGTCCCAGAGGTGTAAGGACTAGAAGACACCCCTATGACTATTACCCATCAGACTCCTTTCTGTCCCAGAGGTGTAAGGACTAGAAGACACCCCTATGACTATTACCCATCAGTCTCCTTTCTGTCCCAGAGGTGTAAGGTATAGAAGACACTCCTATGACTATTACCCATCAGTCTCCTTTCTGTCCCAGAGGTGTAAGGTATAGAAGACACCCCTATGACTATTACCCCATCAGACTTCTTTCTGTCCCAGAGGTGTAAGATATAGAAGACACCCCTATGACTATTACCCATCAGTCTCCTTTCTGTCCCAGAGGTGTAAGGTATAGAAGACACCCCTATGACTATTACCCATCAGACTCCTTTCTGTCCCAGAGGTGTAAGGTATAGAAGACAGTCCTATGACTATTACCCATCAGTCTCCTTTCTGTCCCAGAGGTGTAAGGTATAGAAGACACCCCTATGACTATTACCCCATCAGTCTCCTTTCTGTCCCAGAGGTGTAAGGTATAGAAGACAGTCCTATGACTATTACCCCATCAGTCTCCTTTCTGTCCCAGAGGTGTAAGGTATAGAAGACAGTCCTATGACTATTACCCATCAGACTCCTTTCTGTCCCAGAGGTGTAAGGTATAGAAGACACCCCTATGACTATTACCCCATCAGTCTCCTTTCTGTCCCAGAGGTGTAAGGTATAGAAGACAGTCCTATGACTATTACCCATCAGACTCCTTTCTGTCCCAGAGGTGTAAGGTATAGAAGACACCCCTATGACTATTACCCATCAGTCTCCTTTCTGTCCCAGAGGTGTAAGGTATAGAAGACACCCCTATGACTATTATCCCATCAGACTCCTTTCTGTCCCAGAGGTGTAAGGAATAGAAGACACCCCTATGACTATTACCCCATTAGTCTCCTTTCTGTCCCAGAGGTGTAAGGACTAGAAGACACCCCTATGACTATTACCCATCAGTCTCCTTTCTGTCCCAGAGGTGTAAGATATAGAAGACACCCCTATGACTATTACCCATCAGTCTCCTTTCTGTCCCAGAGGTGTAAGGACTAGAAGACACCCCTATGACTATTACCCATCAGACTCCTTTCTGTCCCAGAGGTGTAAGGTATAGAAGACACCCCTATGACTATTACCCATCAGTCTCCTTTCTGTCCCAGAGGTGTAAGGACTAGAAGACACCCCTATGACTATTACCCATCAGACTCCTTTCTGTCCCAGAGGTGTAAGGACTAGAAGACACCCCTATGACTATTACCCATCAGTCTCCTTTCTGTCCCAGAGGTGTAAGGTATAGAAGACAGTCCTATGACTATTACCCATCAGACTCCTTTCTGTCCCAGAGGTGTAAGGTATAGAAGACACCCCTATGACTATTACCCATCAGACTCTTTTCTGTCCCAGAGGTGTAAGGACTAGAAGACACCCCTATGACTATTACCCATCAGACTTCTTTCTGTCCCAGAGGTGTAAGGTATAGAAGACACCCCTATGACTATTACCCATCAGACTCCTTTCTGTCCCAGAGGTGTAAGGTCTAGAAGACACCCCTATGACTATTACCCATCAGTCTCTTTTCTGTCCCAGAGGTGTAAGGTCTAGAAGACACCCCTATGACTATTACCCATCAGACTCCTTTCTGTCCCAGAGGTGTAAGGACTAGAAGACACCCCTATGACTATTACCCATCAGTCTCCTTTCTGTCCCAGAGGTGTAAGGTATAGAAGACACCCCTATGACTATTACCCATCTGTCTCCTTTCTGTCCCAGAGGTGTAAGGACTAGAAGACACCCCTATGACTATTACCCATCAGTCTCCTTTCTGTCCCAGAGGTGTAAGGTATAGAAGACACCCCTATGACTATTACCCATCAGTCTCCTTTCTGTCCCAGAGGTGTAAGGTATAGAAGACACCCCTATGACTATTACCCATCAGTCTCCTTTCTGTCCCAGAGGTGTAAGGTATAGAAGACACCCCTATGACTATTACCCATCAGTCTCCTTTCTGTCCCAGAGGTGTAAGGTATAGAAGACACCCCTATGACTATTACCCATCAGTCTCCTTTCTGTCCCAGAGGTGTAAGGTATAGAAGACACCCCTATGACTATTACCCATCAGTCTCCTTTCTGTCCCAGAGGTGTAAGGTATAGAAGACACCCCTATGACTATTACCCATCAGACTCCTTTCTGTCCCAGAGGTGTAAGGTCTAGAAGACAGTCCTATGACTATTACCCATCAGTCTCCTTTCTGTCCCAGAGGTGTAAGGTATAGAAGACACCCCTATGACTATTACCCATCAGTCTCCTTTCTGTCCCAGAGGTGTAAGGTATAGAAGACACCCCTATGACTATTACCCCATCAGTCTCCTTTCTGTCCCAGAGGTGTAAGGTATAGAAGACACCCCTATGACTATTACCCATCAGTCTCCTTTCTGTCCCAGAGGTGTAAGGTATAGAAGACACCCCTATGACTATTACCCATCAGTCTCCTTTCTGTCCCAGAGGTGTAAGGTATAGAAGACACCCCTATGACTATTACCCATCAGTCTCCTTTCTGTCCCAGAGGTGTAAGGTATAGAAGTCACCCCTATGACTATTACCCCATCAGACTCCTTTCTGTCCCAGAGGTGTAAGGTATAGAAGACAGTCCTATGACTATTACCCATCAGTCTCCTTTCTGTCCTAGAGGTGTAAGGTATAGAAGACACCCCTATGACTATTACCCATCAGTCTCCTTTCTGTCCCAGAGGTGTAAGGACTAGAAGACACCCCTATGACTATTACCCATCAGACTCCTTTCTGTCCCAGAGGTGTAAGGTATAGAAGACACCCCTATGACTATTACCCATCAGTCTCCTTTCTGTCCCAGAGGTGTAAGGACTAGAAGACACCCCTATGACTATTACCCATCAGTCTCCTTTCTGTCCCAGAGGTGTAAGGACTAGAAGACACCCCTATGACTATTACCCATCAGTCTCCTTTCTGTCCCAGAGGTGTAAGGACTAGAAGACTCCCCTATGACTATTACCCATCAGACTCCTTTCTGTCCCAGAGGTGTAAGGACTAGAAGACACCCCTATGACTATTACCCCATCAGTCTCCTTTCTGTCCCAGAGGTGTAAGGTCTAGAAGACAGTCCTATGACTATTACCCATCAGACTCCTTTCTGTCCCAGAGGTGTAAGGTATAGAAGACACCCCTATGACTATTACCCATCAGACTCCTTTCTGTCCCAGAGGTGTAAGGTATAGAAGACACCCCTATGACTATTACCCATCAGACTCCTTTCTGTCCCAGAGGTGTAAGGTATAGAAGACACCCCTATGACTATTACCCATCAGACTCCTTTCTGTCCCAGAGGTGTAAGGTATAGAAGACACCCCTATGACTATTACCCATCAGTCTCCTTTCTGTCCCAGAGGTGTAAGGTATAGAAGACACCCCTATGACTATTACCCATCAGTCTCCTTTCTGTCCCAGAGGTGTAAGGTCTAGAAGACACCCCTATGACTATTACCCCATCAGTCTCCTTTCTGTCCCAGAGGTGTAAGGACTAGAAGACACCCCTATGACTATTACCCATCAGTCTCCTTTCTGTCCCAGAGGTGTAAGGACTAGAAGACACCCCTATGACTATTACCCATCAGTCTCCTTTCTGTCCCAGAGGTGTAAGGACTAGAAGACAGTCCTATGACTATTACCCCATCAGACTCCTTTCTGTCCCAGAGGTGTAAGGACTAGAAGACACCCCTATGACTATTACCCATCAGACTCCTTTCTGTCCCAGAGGTGTAAGGTCTAGAAGACAGTCCTATGACTATTACCCCATCAGACTCCTTTCTGTCCCAGAGGTGTAAGGTATAGAAGACACCCCTATGACTATTACCCATCAGTCTCCTTTCTGTCCCAGAGGTGTAAGGTCTAGAAGACACCCCTATGACTATTACCCATCAGTCTCCTTTCTGTCCCAGAGGTGTAAGGTATAGAAGACACCCCTATGACTATTACCCATCAGTCTCCTTTCTGTCCCAGAGGTGTAAGGACTAGAAGACACCCCTATGACTATTACCCATCAGACTCCTTTCTGTCCCAGAGGTGTAAGGTATAGAAGACACCCCTATGACTATTACCCCATCAGACTCCTTTCTGTCCCAGAGGTGTAAGGTATAGAAGACACCCCTATGACTATTACCCATCAGTCTCCTTTCTGTCCCAGAGGTGTAAGGTATAGAAGACAGTCCTATGACTATTACCCATCAGTCTCCTTTCTGTCCCAGAGGTGTAAGGTATAGAAGACACCCCTATGACTATTACCCCATCAGTCTCCTTTCTGTCCCAGAGGTGTAAGGACTAGAAGACACCCCTATGACTATTACCCATCAGACTCCTATCTGTCCCAGAGGTGTAAGGTCTAGAAGACACCCCTATGACTATTACCCATCAGTCTCCTTTCTGTCCCAGAGGTGTAAGGTATAGAAGACACCCCTATGACTATTACCCATCAGACTCCTTTCTGTCCCAGAGGTGTAAGGTCTAGAAGACACCCCTATGACTATTACCCATCAGACTCCTTTCTGTCCCAGAGGTGTAAGGTATAGAAGACACCCCTATGACTATTACCCATCAGACTCCTTTCTGTCCCAGAGGTGTAAGGTATAGAAGACACCCCTATGACTATTACCCATCAGTCTCCTTTCTGTCCCAGAGGTGTAAGGTATAGAAGACACCCCTATGACTATTACCCCATCAGACTCCTTTCTGTCCCAGAGGTGTAAGGTCTAGAAGACACCCCTATGACTATTACCCATCAGACTCCTTTCTGTCCCAGAGGTGTAAGGTATAGAAGACACCCCTATGACTATTACCCATCAGACTCCTTTCTGTCCCAGAGGTGTAAGGACTAGAAGACACCCCTATGACTATTACCCCATCAGTCTCCTTTCTGTCCCAGAGGTGTAAGGTATAGAAGACACCCCTATGACTATTACCCCATCAGTCTCCTTTCTGTCCCAGAGGTGTAAGGACTAGAAGACACCCCTATGACTATTACCCATCAGACTCCTTTCTGTCCCAGAGGTGTAAGGACTAGAAGACACCCCTATGACTATTACCCATCAGACTCCTTTCTGTCCCAGAGGTGTAAGGTATAGAAGACACCCCTATGACTATTACCCATCAGTCTCCTTTCTGTCCCAGAGGTGTAAGGTATAGAAGACACCCCTATGACTATTACCCATCAGTCTCCTTTCTGTCCCAGAGGTGTAAGGTATAGAACACAGTCCTATGACTATTACCCCATCAGACTCCTTTCTGTCCCAGAGGTGTAAGGTCTAGAAGACACCCCTATGACTATTACCCATCAGACTCCTTTCTGTCCCAGAGGTGTAAGGTATAGAAGACAGTCCTATGACTATTACCCATCAGTCTCCTTTCTGTCCCAGAGGTGTAAGGACTAGAAGACACCCCTATGACTATTACCCCATCAGACTCCTTTCTGTCCCAGAGGTGTAAGGTCTAGAAGACACCCCTATGACTATTACCCATCAGACTTCTTTCTGTCCCAGAGGTGTAAGGTATAGAAGACACCCCTATGACTATTACCCATCAGTCTCCTTTCTGTCCCAGAGGTGTAAGGTATAGAAGACACCCCTATGACTATTACCCATCAGACTCCTTTCTGTCCCAGAGGTGTAAGGACTAGAAGACAGTCCTATGACTATTACCCATCAGTCTCCTTTCTGTCCCAGAGGTGTAAGGTATAGAAGACACCCCTATGACTATTACCCATCAGTCTCCTTTCTGTCCCAGAGGTGTAAGGTATAGAAGACACCCCTAAGACTATTACCCATCAGTCTCCTTTCTGTCCCAGAGGTGTAAGGTATAGAAGACACCCCTATGACTATTACCCATCAGTCTCCTTTCTGTCCCAGAGGTGTAAGGACTAGAAGACACCCCTATGACTATTACCCATCAGTCTCTTTTCTGTCCCAGAGGTGTAAGGTATAGAAGACACCCCTATGACTATTACCCATCAGACTCCTTTCTGTCCCAGAGGTGTAAGGACTAGAAGACACCCCTATGACTATTACCCATCAGACTCCTTTCTGTCCCAGAGGTGTAAGGACTAGAAGACACCCCTATGACTATTACCCATCAGTCTCCTTTCTGTCCCAGAGGTGTAAGGTATAGAAGACACCCCTATGACTATTACCCCATCAGACTCCTTTCTGTCCCAGAGGTGTAAGGTCTAGAAGACACCCCTATGACTATTACCCATCAGACTCCTTTCTGTCCCAGAGGTGTAAGGTATAGAAGACACCCCTATGACTATTACCCATCAGACTCCTTTCTGTCCCAGAGGTGTAAGGTCTAGAAGACACCCCTATGACTATTACCCATCAGACTCCTTTCTGTCCCAGAGGTGTAAGGACTAGAAGACACCCCTATGACTATTACCCATCAGACTCCTTTCTGTCCCAGAGGTGTAAGGACTAGAAGACACCCCTATGACTATTACCCCATCAGACTCCTTTCTGTCCCAGAGGTGTAAGGTATAGAAGACACCCCTATGACTATTACCCCATCAGACTCCTTTCTGTCCCAGAGGTGTAAGGTATAGAAGACACCCCTATGACTATTACCCATCAGACTTCTTTCTGTCCCAGAGATGTAAGGTCTAGAAGACACCCCTATGACTATTACCCATCAGTCTCCTTTCTGTCCCAGAGGTGTAAGGTATAGAAGACACCCCTATGACTATTACCCATCAGTCTCCTTTCTGTCCCAGAGGTGTAAGGTATAGAAGACACCCCTATGACTATTACCCCATCAGACTTCTTTTCTGTCCCAGAGGTGTAAGGTATAGAAGACACCCCTATGACTATTACCCATCAGACTCCTTTCTGTCCCAGAGGTGTAAGGTATAGAAGACACCCCTATGACTATTACCCATCAGTCTCCTTTCTGTCCCAGAGGTGTAAGGTATAGAAGACACCCCTATGACTATTACTCATCAGACTCCTTTCTGTCCCAGAGGTGTAAGGTATAGAAGACACCCCTATGACTATTACCCATCAGTCTCCTTTCTGTCCCAGAGGTGTAAGGTATAGAAGACACCCCTATGACTATTACCCATCAGTCTCCTTTCTGTCCCAGAGGTGTAAGGTATAGAAGACACCCCTATGACTATTACCCCATCAGACTCCTTTCTGTCCCAGAGGTGTAAGGTATAGAAGACACCCCTATGACTATTACCCATCAGTCTCCTTTCTGTCCCAGAGGTGTAAGGACTAGAAGACACCCCTATGACTATTACCCATCAGTCTCCTTTCTGTCCCAGAGGTGTAAGGTCTAGAAGACACCCCTATGACTATTACCCCATCAGACTCCTTTCTGTCCCAGAGGTGTAAGGTATAGAAGACACCCCTATGACTATTACCCATCAGTCTCCTTTCTGTCCCAGAGGTGTAAGGTCTAGAAGACACCCCTATGACTATTACCCCATCAGACTCCTTTCTGTCCCAGAGGTGTAAGGTATAGAAGACACCCCTATGACTATTACCCATCAGACTCCTTTCTGTCCCAGAGGTGTAAGGTATAGAAGACACCCCTATGACTATTACCCATCAGACTCCTTTCTGTCCCAGAGGTGTAAGGTATAGAAGACACCCCTATGACTATTACCCATCAGACTCCTTTCTGTCCCAGAGGTGTAAGGTATAGAAGACACCCCTATGACTTTTACCCATCAGACTCCTTTCTGTCCCAGAGGTGTAAGGTCTAGAAGACAGTCCTATGACTCTTACCCCAGCTGTCTCTTTTTCGTCCCAGAGGTTAATGCCTAGGTCACAGCCGTCTGACACTTACCCCAGCCACTGACTGTCTCCAATCTCTCCCAGCCTTCTTGCCTGTGCAGCAGCACATGAATGTCTGACAATCTTTGGTGCTTTCCATTTTTCTCCCCGAAGCCACCAGTTGTAACAATTAGATGAGGAGACAAAGGACAAGAACGATGCCCAAAACGCTGTAGACCCTGCAGAGCCACAGGCAGAGAGGAGACTTGTAAACAGCCCTGGGGAACTGGAGGGGAGAGCACTTGAAATTCTGCAAATGAAGCAAAAAGTAATCACCGAGGAGAAAACTGAACCCAGAGTATTGGTGCCAGAAGAGCCCCCTCCCAACAGTGGAGGCTTTCAGGATCTCCCCTCATGAGCCACAGGATGACTCTCATATGAGAAGACCCAGAAGGCCTGTGTGTGTGACCTCACTCCATATATCCTAAACGTATCTTTACACGTGACATAAAAGCAATGAACTCTGACCTGCACAAGTGTCAGACACGGGACGCAAAGTATTGGTCTCCGACAGGGAACCGCGGGACGCCACGAGGATGAAATAATGGGAACATTTCAGGTGCAGCTCCTGAGATGAAAGATGAAAGGTGATTAAGGGAAAATCAACCGAAATGGAGAAAAGAGGAAAAGTGTGAGTTATGGGCAAACAAAATCATTTGTAATGGCCAATTTGGGTATGGAACAGTTAAATATATTACGTTTTAAATACTGATTTGTTTATAGCAAAGTGTGCACAAAGGTGATTTTGCAGATTGTGTTAAACAGAAATGTTGTTTATACTTAGATTGGACATATTCACTAGATGTGGTGTCTTGTGTAGAAAATCTTATCTTCTCTTTATAGAACATCTCCTTCCTAATCTGCTATGTGCTAATAAGGCCGTCTTTATGTCACTGGACAATAAATAGTGGTGTCAGACCTGTACGTCTGTAAGTTATACAGGTAGTGATCTATATAAGCACAGATGTCCATGTGATATCCATAAACTAGCACCGAGTGCTGCAACAAGTGATAAGGCATGGTAACGTCTATAGATACTTATATACATCCCAGATGTGACCTGTTGTTTTATGTATGTGGAAGACTATTGGTATTATAGCAAGCATATCATTTAATTATACCGCGCTAGTAATACTGGATTGACTAATGATATAGATTCTTGCTATTCATATCATTTAATTATACCGCGCTAGTAATACTGGACTGACTAATGATATAGATTCTTGCTATTCATATCATTTAATTATACCGTGCTAGTAATACTGGACTGGCTAATGATATATATTCTTACTATTCATATCATTTAAATATACTGTGCTAGTAATACTGGACTGGCTAATGATATAGATTCTCACTATTCATATAATTTAATTATACTGTGCTAGTAATACTGGACTGACTAATCATATAGATTCTCGCTATTCATATCATTTAATTATACCGCGCTAGTAATACTGGACTGGCTAATGATATAGATTCTTACTATTCACATAATACTGAACTGACTAATGATATAGATTCTTACTGTTCATATCATTTAATTATACCGTGCTAGTAATACTGGACTGATTAGTGATATAGATTCTTACTATTCATATCATTTAATTATACTGTGCTAGTAATACTGGATTGACTAATGATATAGATTCTTACTATTCATATCATTTAATTATACTGTGCTAGTAATACTGGACTGACTAATGATATAGATTCTTACTATTCATATAATACTGGACTGACTATTGATATAGATTCTTACTATTCATATCATTTAATTATACCATGCTAGTAATACTGGATTGACTAATGATATAGATTCTTGCTATTCATATCATTTAAATATACCGCGCTAGTAATACTGGACTGGCTAATGATATAGATTCTTACTATTCATATCATTTAATTATACCGCGCTAGTAATACTGGACTGGCTAATGATATATATATTCTTACTATTCATATCATTTAAATATACTGTGCTAGTAATACTGGACTGGCTAATGATATAGATTCTTGCTATTCATATCATTTAATTATACCGCGCTAGTAATACTGGACTGGCTAATGATATAGATTCTCGCTATTCATATCATTTAATTATACCGCGCTAGTAATACTTGACTGGCTAATGATATAGATTCTTGCTATTCATATCATTTAATTATACCGCGCTAGTAATACTGGACTGGCTAATGATATAGATTCTCGCTATTCATATCATTTAATTATACCGCGCTAGTAATACTGGACTGGCTAATGATATAGATTCTCGCTATTCATATCATTTAATTATACCGCGCTAGGAATACTGGACTGGCTAATGATATAGATTCTCGCTATTCATATCATTTAATTATACCGCGCTAGTAATACTGGACTGGCTAATGATATAGATCTCACTATTCATATCATTTAATTATACCTCGCTAGTAATACTGGATTGGCTAATGATATAGATTCTCACTATTCATATCATTTAATTATACCGCGCTAGTAATACTGGATTGGCTAATGATATAGATTCTCACTATTCATATCATTTAATTATACCGCGCTAGTAATACTGGATTGACTAATGATATAGATTCTCACTATTCATATCATTTAATTATACCACGCTAGTAATACTGGACTGACTAATGATATAGATTCTCACTACTCATATCATTTTTATATTTCTGTTCAATTTGTGGCATATGCATAATAATAGGATTTTAGTGTTCTAAGAAAAGAAAGCAGACCCAAAGCAGCACCGGACCCACCCTTAATAATTCTGAGCGGGTAAAACGTAATAGGTGATGGATACCAAAGAAAGGGTAAAAAAAGATCAGAGACAAATGAAAAATAAAACCTAACCTTTGAACTTTCAGTGCTCTAACCTGTTAAATCTTCTATCTTTAGTCCATATGAAACACTGGTCCCATGGGGTTCATTCACACCTTTTGGACATATCTCAAAAGACAGAGTCTTGTAGGTGGAGACTCCCAGCCATCTCAACCCTTCCCCCACCCTGTAATCTCCAGTATGAATGTGATCGAAGCCACACTAACAAGGAAAGAAAGAGAAACAGAAGGACGCCTTCAGTGAGAAGAAAGACTAAGTGGATTCCCAAGTCCAGACAGGCGAGACCAAACAGAGGTCCCTTTCACTGGGTGGAAGACCTGTGTTCCATATGGACTATAGAGAAAAGGATTTAACAGGTAAGAACACTAAAATCCAATTTTCTCTTAATCCAATATGTACCATGGGGATTTACCAACACTAATCTCACAGGGTGGGAAGAAGGAGAAAGGACCTCACGCCTGTCCCCATGATACCGGAGTTCTCAAGGACTATCCAGAGTCGGAACAGTCCAGGCATAAAAAGTGTCAACAGACACTGAACTTAGACAGCACACAAGAACAAGAGCCAACAGGGCTCGATCTTCTGAGTGACAGAAAAGCAACCAAGTGTGCGGGTCACTAGACAGACCAGGCTGCCTGCAGGACCTTCTGGCCAAATCCAGAACATCGACACAGTATTTAGTAACACCCCAGAGATAACCCCACATTATGGGCAGCAAACAGGATTGGGTATTTAGTCACACCCAAGATATAGTCCATTGATATGGGCAGTAAATGGAATGGGGTATTTAGTCACTCCCCAGATATAACCTATTGATATGTACAGTAAATGGGATGGGGTATATATTAACATCCCAGTCATAACCCCATGATATGGGAAGTACATTATATGGGGGTATTTATTAACACCCCAGTGATAACGCCATGATACCGACAATAAGAGGGATTTTATGACAAGATATGGTGGCGAGTATTATGCATTAAACTCCATCTTTACTACTCCAGCAGCAAAAATATAAACTGCTCCATACAGAAAGAAAAAGGTATGATAACCCCTTACATATTGCTAGCCAACCATCATCCTATATAATAATTCGCTAGGATGTTTGTCACGATGCAGTCATGCGGAGTAGAGACGGTCCGCGTTCGGGTAGTCTCTACTGTGCATGATTGCATTGCATGAGTGAGGCGACGCCAGACTGCATCGTGTGGAGTAGTGAGGTAGCGCCGCAGCCTCTTAACCATTTGAGTGCCACAGGGGTATGCAACGCATTGCAAAGTAATGTGTTCCGTACCCCTCTGGCACTCAAAGTGTTAACATTACCCGGACCTTGGCCTGTGTACATGGGCTTTTACACTAGTATCCCAATAAACTGCATAACTGTAGAGTCCAGTACTGCCACTTTCTCTTTCTTTGCTGCTCCTGGCACATTCATAGAACTTTTTCACCCATTCAGTCTATCATCGGCCCCTTGATGTTTCACCAAAATCATAAAACCTTTAATCTCTTTCCTGATAAGCAGAGCGGTCCACGTGATAATTTATCTGTATGACATGTTAATCATGTCTCATGAAGTAGAGATGCTCAAGGAACATCTCCATCAAATGATTCAGACTTTCGTCAATCTTGGCTTTATCATAAACTGGAAAAAAAACAGTAATTCAACCTACCCAAACATAGAATTTCTAGGGTTCATTGTGGATTGCCAGAATTCTCTCCGGATTCCCTGGAAAAAAAATAAAGTTTATTCTAAAGAAATATGTGATTGAAAGAAATAATTGTGGAATTCCTATCAGCCTCAATCCAAGCCATATTTCCAGGTCCACTTCATTATCGAGCCTTTCAGAGACTGAAAATTCTCCATCTCCACAGAAGTCTCTGTTATTTGGACCTGGTTCTGTTATCCATGTATCAGAGAGAGTAACTTCTGTGGTGGTTAAACCACATGGAAGCTTGGAGTGGATTTTCAGAATGTCCCCAGATGTGATCATCGAATCCGACACCAGCAATTTGGGCTGAGGAGCTAGTTGCGGAAACCTCACCACATGAGGGAAATGGTCCCTCTCAGAGAAAACTATGCACATCAATTGCTTGGAGTTATTGGCAGGATTGTTCGCTGTCAAAAGTTTCACGAAAGAATCAACGAACGGCTGCATTTTGTTGAAGATGGACAACGTTTCCTCAGTGAGATACATAAACCATCTGGGGGGCAATGAATCAAAAACTGTGGCGATTATGGCTAAGGAATTTTGGCACTTTTGTTTAGACAAGAATATCTTGATCCAAGCAGAATATCTACCTGGATTTTACTGTACCACTGTGGACTGGAATTTCAGGTGCCTAGTAGATTCCAGTGATTGTGCGCTTCATTTCATGGTCTTCTTGAAACTGGACTCTATTTGGGGCCCTCTACATGTAGACCTTTTTGCTTCAAGATTGAACACTCGACTACCAAATTTTTTCAGCTAGACACCGGACCTGGAAGCCCTGGCCTTGGATGCCTTTCTTCAGGAATTGCCTCTCCTCGGCAGTTATGCATTTCCACCAATTGCCATTATTCCCAGAGTTATTCTCCAGATTAGGAAACTGCAAGTCACCACAGTCCTAATGACTCCCTTCTGGACAGCTTAACCGTGGTTCCCTCCACTTCTCAAGATGTCCATAGACTTTCCACACTATCTAACTCCGTTTCCCCCAGTTGCTTCTGGATCCGACGGGAAATCACCACAACCTATTATTTCAGAATCAACTACACCTCATGGCTTGGGGGATTTCAGGAATCGATGGCTTATCGACGGACTTTCGGAATAGGCTCAGCTTCTCATCTCAGAAGCATGGGCACCAGGTATTAGAGCATGTTACAAATCATGCTGTAATGTCTGGGCATGTTGGTGCCTGGAACGGAACCTGGATCCCGTTTCTACCAATTTAACTAGATAGAGAGACGTGATAGAACAGCGTCACAGGGAAAGGACACAGTGCAACATCAATCAGCGCTGAGTAAAGACGACTAGATAGAGGGAAGTGATAGAACGGTGTAACAGGGAAAGGACACAGCGCAACATCAATCAGTGCTGAGTAAAGACGACTAGATAGAGGGAAGCGATAGAACAGCGTCACAGGGAAAGGACACGGCGCAACATCGATCATCGCTGAGTAAAGACGACTAGATAGAGGGAAGTGATAGAACAGCGTCACAGGGAAAGAAAGAAAACATAGGGGCGAGTCAAAAGAGAGTACAAACAGAGAAATGAGAGAAAAAACGAAACAAAAATAAATGTTTTCACCTCAAATTCATCAAAAGGTTCCAGAGCCTCAATCCGCAGCCTCTCGGATACAGGAACACAAGACAGCGAAAACTGGTTCATGTCGAGAACTCGGCACCTACTCCAACCCTGAAAGATAAGGAGAGAATTATTACATACTGAGAGTGAATTCATATCATACTAATTACTGACCGGGCACCACGTCCAGCACTGAGAGAGGAGTGAATTCATACCCATACTTAATACTAACCGGGCACCGCGTACAGCACTAAGAGAGGAGCGAATTCATATCATACTCAATAATAACCGGGCACCACGTCCAGCACCGAGAGAGGAGTGAATTCATATCACACTAAATACTAACCGGGCAACGCGTCCAGCACTGAGAGAGGAGTGAATTCATATCATACTAAATACTAACCGGGCACCGGGTCCAGCACTGAGAGAGGAGTGAATTCATATCATACTAAATACTAACCGGGCACCACGTCCAGCACCGAGAGAGGAGTGAATTCATATCATACTAAATACTAACCGGGCACCGCGTCCAGCACCGAGAGAGGAGTGAATTCATATCATACTAAATACTAACCGGGCACCGCGTCCAGCACTGAGAGAGGAGTGAATTCATATCATACTAAATACTAACCGGGCACCGCGTCCAGCACTGAGAGAGGAGTGAATTCATATCATACTAAATACTAACCGGGCACCACGTCCAGCACTGAGAGAGGAGTGAATTCATATCTATACTAAATACTAACCGGGCACCGCGTCCAGCACTGAGAGAGGAGTGAATTCATATCATACTAAATACTAACCGGGCACCGCGTCCAGCACTGAGAGAGGAGTGAATTCATATCATACTAAATACTAACCGGGCACCACGTCCAGCACTGAGAGAGGAGTGAATTCATATCATAATAAATACTAACCGGGCACCGCGTCCAGCACTGAGAGAGGAGTGAATTCATATCATACTAAATACTAACCGGGCACCACATCCAGCACCGAGAGAGGAGTGAATTCATATCCATACTAAATACTAACCGGGCACCGCGTCCAGCACTGAGATAGGAGCGAATTCATATCATACTAAATACTAACCGGGCACCACGTCCAGCACTGAGAGAGGAGTGAATTCATATCATACTAAATACTAACCGGGCACCACGTCCATCACTGAGAGAGGAGTGAATTCATATCATACTAAATACTAACCGGGCACCGCGTCCAGCACTGAGAGAGGAGCGAATTCATATCATACTAAATACTAACCGGGCACCGCGTCCAGCACTGAGAGAGGAGCGAATTCATATCATACTAAATACTAACCGGGCACCACGTCCAGCACTGAGAGAGGAGTGAATTCATATCATACTAAATACTAACCGGGCACCGCGTCCAGCACTGAGAGAGGAGTGAATTCATATCATACTAAATACTAACCGGGCAGCACGTCCAGCACTGAGAGAGGAGTGAATTCATGTCATACTAAATACTAACCGGGCACCGCGTCCAGCACTGAGAGAGGAGTGAATTCATATCATACTAAATACTAACCGGGCACCGCGTCCAGCACTGAGAGAGGAGTGAATTCATATCATACTAAATACTAACCGGGCACCACGTCCAGCACTGAGAGAGGAGTGAATTCATATCAATAGTAAATAGTAACCGGGCACCGCGTCCAGCACTGAGAGAGGAGTGAATTCATATCATACTAAATACTAACCGGGCACCACGTCCAGCACTGAGAGAGGAGTGAATTCATATCATACTAAATACTAACCGGACACCACGTCCAGCACTGAGAGAGGAGTGAATTCATATCGTACTAAATACTAACCGGGCACCACATCCAGCACCGAGAGAGGAGTGAATTCATATCATACTAAATACTAACCGGGCACCACGTCCAGCACTGAGAGAGGAGTGAATTCATATCATACTAAATACTAACCGGGCACCACGACCAGCACTGAGTGAGGAGTGAATTCATATCATACTAAATACTAACCGGGCACCACGTCCAGCACTGAGAGAGGAGTGAATTCATATCATACTAAATACTAACCGGGCACCACGACCAGCACTGAGTGAGGAGTGAATTCATATCATACTAAATACTAACCGGGCACCACGTCCAGCACTGAGAGAGGAGCGAATTCATATCATACTAAATACTAACCGTGCACCGCGTCCAGCACTGAGTGAGGAGTGAATTCATATCATACTAAATACTAACCAGGCACCGCGTCCAGTACTGAGAGAGGAGTGAATTCATATCATACTAAATACTAACCAGGCACCGCGTCCAGCATTGAGAGAGGAGTGAATTCATATCATACTAAATACTAACCGGGCACCGCGTCCAGCACTGAGAGAGGAGTGAATTCATATCATACTAAATACTAACCAGGCACCACGTCCAGCACTGAGAGAGGAGTGAATTCATGTCATACTAAATACTAACCGGGCACCGCGTCCAGCACTGAGAGAGGAGTGAATTCATGTCATACTAAATACTAACCGGGCACCGCGTCCAGCACTGAGAGAGAAGTGAATTCATATCATACTAAATACTAACCGGGCACCGCGTCCAGCACTGAGAGAGGAGTGAATTCATATCATACTAAATACTAACCGGGCACCACGTCCAGCACTGAGAGGAGTGAATTCATATCATACTAAATACTAACCGGGCAGCACGTCCAGCACTGAGAGAGGAGTGAATTCATGTCATACTAAATACTAACCGGGCACCGCGTCCAGCACTGAGAGAGGAGTGAATTCATGTCATACTAAATACTAACCGGGCAACGCGTCCAGCACTGAGAGAGTTGTGAATTCATATCATACTAAATACTAACCGGGCACCGCGTCCAGCACTGAGAGAGGAGTGAATTCATATCATACTAAATACTAACCGGGCAGCACGTCCAGCACTGAGAGAGGAGTGAATTCATGTCATACTAAATACTAACCGGGCACCGCGTCCAGCACTGAGAGAGGAGTGAATTCATGTCACACTAAATACTAACCGGGCAACGCGTCCAGCACTGAGAGAGAAGTGAATTCATATCATACTAAATACTAACCGGGCACCGCGTCCAGCACTGAGAGAGTTGTGAATTCATATCATACTAAATACTAACCGGGCACCGCGTCCAGCACTGAGAGAGGAGTGAATTCATATCATACTAAATACTAACCGGGCACCACGTCCAGCACTGAGAGGAGTGAATTCATATCATACTAAATACTAACCGGGCACCGCGTCCAGCACTGAGAGAGGAGCTAATTCATATCAGTAGTAAATATTACTAAGTACAGAACTCATGTACGCCCCCTATCTCTCATTCTGCATCTCTCTTCCCCTCCTCACTATAAAACACTTTATCGTTTCCTTCTATATACAGACGCAATGAAGAGGAAACCACGTGATATGAACAGTTAAGGTAACTGTATTCTCATTTTCTCTACTATATAAAGGTTTGATGCTGTATGATTTAAGGTGAATTCTTATAATTCCCTATATTTTGTTCTTTATCCCCTTATTTTACATACCAGGGTTCTACGTGTGGACAGTAAAAAGTAACACCTCAGTCGCACCGTATCTATACAGAGCATTATATAAATCCTCATCTACACTACAGAGGACAGTTATTGGTATCAGTTCTTATAAAAGACATTACTGAACTGTAAAAGGTGCAGAGACGTGCAACAAAACTGACAAAGGGATTGGAGGATCTGAGTTATACAGAAGAGGTGTCTAAGGGTGATATGATTACAATTTTCACATATATTAGAGATCAATATAAATAACTTTAAAGGCAAACTAATCAAAGAACAAGAGGTCAGTCATTAGTGGGATAGTAATACTTTGTTTTATCTTTATTTTATTTTGTAGGCATTAAAAAAACCTGAAGAATGATATAGGTCTTATATCTCAAACCTTTATGGTTTGAGAGATATTCACAAGCAAAGTTTCCCCCTCCTGCCCCTTTTACCTAGTGTAAACAATCTCTTCTCAGATGTGGAATCCAGTCCATAGACCAGACAGATAACAGAAGGGACAATCTTCTTCCTATGAGAACAATGAAAGCCCTGCCCCTTTTACCTAATGTAAGCCATCTCTTCTCAGATGTGGAATCCAGTCCATAGACCAGACAGATAACAGAAGGGGGCAATCTTCTTCCTATGAGAACAATGAAAGCCCTGCCCCTTTTACCTAGTGTAAGCCATCTCTTCTCAGATGTGGAATCCAGTCCATAGACCAGACAGATAACAGAAGGGGGCAATCTTCTTCCTATGAGAACAATGAAAGCCCTGCCCCCCTTTTACCTAGTGTAAGCCATCTCTTCTCAGATGTGGAATCCAGTCCATAGACCAGACAGATAACAGCAGGGGACAATCTTCTTCCTATGAGAACAATGAAAGCCCTGCCCCCCTTTTACCTAGTGTAAGCCATCTCTTCTCAGATGTGGAATCCAGTCCATAGACCAGACAGATAACAGCAGGGGACAATCTTCTTCCTATGAGAACAATGAAAGCCCTGCCCCCCTTTTACCTAGTGTAAGCCATCTCTTCTCAGATGTGGAATCCAGTCCATAGACCAGACAGATAACAGCAGGGGACAATCTTCTTCCTATGAGAACAATGAAAGCCCTGACCCCCTTTTACCTAGTGTAAGCCATCTCTTCTCAGATGTGGAATCCAGTCCATAGACCAGACAGATAACAGCAGGGGACAATCTTCTTCCTATGAGAACAATGAAAGCCCTGCCCCCCTTTTACCTAGTGTAAGCCATCTCTTCTCAGATGTGGAATCCAGTCCATAGACCAGACAGATAACAGCAGGGGACAATCTTCTTCCTATGAGAACAATGAAAACCCTGCCTCCCTTTTACCTAGTGTAAGCCATCTCTTCTCAGATGTGGAATCCAGTCCATAGACCAGACAGATAACAGCAGGGGACAATCTTCTTCCTATGAGAACAATGAAAGCCCTGCCCCCTTTTACCTAGTGTAAGTCATCTCTTCTCAGATGTGGAATCCAGTCCATAGACCAGACAGATAACAGAAGGGGACAATCTTCTTCCTATGAGAACAATGAAAGCCCTGCCCCCCTTTTACCTAGTGTAAGCCATCTCTTCTCAGATGTGGAATCCAGTCCATAGACCAGACAGATAACAGAAGGGGACAATCTTCTTCCTATGAGAACAATGAACGCCCTGTCCCCCTTTTACCTAGTGTAAGCCATCTCTTCTCAGATGTGGAATCCAGTCCATAGACCAGACAGATAACAGAATGGGACAATCTTCTTCCTATGAGAACAATGAAAGTCCTGCCCCCCTTTTACCTAGTGTAAGCCATCTCTTCTCAGATGTGGAATCCAGTCCATAGACCAGACAGATAACAGAAGGGGACAATCTTCTTCCTATGAGAACAATGAAAGCCCTGCCCCCCTTTTACCTAGTGTAAGCCATCTCTTCTCAGATGTGGAATCCAGTCCATAGACCAGACAGATAACAGCAGGGGACAATCTTCTTCCTATGAGAACAATGAAAGCCCTGCCCCCCTTTTACCTAGTGTAAGCCATCTCTTCTCAGATGTGGAATCCAGTCCATAGACCAGACAGATAACAGCAGGGGACAATCTTCTTCCTATGAGAACAATGAAAGCCCTGCCCCCCTTTTACCTAGTGTAAGCCATCTCTTCTCAGATGTGGAATCCAGTCCATAGACCAGACAGATAACAGCAGGGGACAATCTTCTTCCTATGAGAACAATGAAATCCCTGCCCCCCTTTTACCTAGTGTAAGTCACCTCTTCTCAGATGTGGAATCCAGTCCATAGACCAGACAGATAACAGAAGGGGACAATCTTCTTCCTATGAGAACAATGAAATCCCTGCCCCCCTTTTACCTAGTGTAAGTCACCTCTTCTCAGATGTGGAATCCAGTCCATAGACCAGACAGATAACAGCAGGGGACAATCTTCTTCCTATGAGAACAATGAAAGCCCTGCCCCCCTTTTACCTAGTATAAGCTATCTCTTCTCAGATGTGGAATACAGTCCATAGACCAGACAGATAACAGCAGGGGACAATCTTCTTCCTATGAGAACAATGAAAGCCCTGCCCCTTTTACCTAGTGTAAGTCATCTCTTCTCAGATGTGGAATCCAGTCCATAGACCAGACAGATAACAGAAGGGGACAATCTTCTTCCTATGAGAACAATGAAAGCCCTGCCCCTTTTACCTAGTGTAAGACATCTCTTCTCAGATGTGGAATCCAGTCCATAGACCAGACAGATAACAGCAGGGGACAATCTTCTTCCTATGAGAACAATGAAAGCCCTGCCCCCCTTTTACCTAGTGTAAGCCATCTCTTCTCAGATGTGGAATCCAGTCCATAGACCAGACAGATAACAGCAGGGGACAATCTTCTTCCTATGAGAACAATGAAAGCCCTGCCCCCCTTTTACCTAGTGTAAGCCATCTCTTCTCAGATGTGGAATCCAGTCCATAGACCAGACAGATAACAGAAGGGGACAATCTTCTTCCTATGAGAACAATGAAAGCCCTGCCCCCCTTTTACCTAGTGTAAGCCATCTCTTCTCAGATGTGGAATTCAGTCCATAGACCAGACAGATAACAGAAGGGGACAATCTTCTTCCTATGAGAACAATGAAAGCCCTGCCCCTTTTACCTAGTGTAAGTCATCTCTTCTCAGATGTGGAATCCAGTCCATAGACCAGACAGATAACAGCAGGGGACAATCTTCTTCCTATGAGAACAATGAAAGCCCTGCCCCCCTTTTACCTAGTGTAAGTCATCTCTTCTCAGATGTGGAATCCAGTCCATAGACCAGACAGATAACAGAAGGGGACAATCTTCTTTCTATGAGAACAATGAAAGCCCTGTCCCCCTTTTACCTAGTGTAAGCCATCTCTTCTCAGATGTGGAATCCAGTCCACAGACCAGACAGATAACAGAAGGGGACAATCTTCTTCCTATGAGAACAGTGAAATCCCTGCCCCCCTTTTACCTAGTGTAAGACATCTCTTCTCAGATGTGGAATCCAGTCCATAGACCAGACAGATAACAGCAGGGGACAATCTTCTTCCTATGAGAACAATGAAAGCCCTGCCCCCTTTTACCTAGTGTAAGCCATCTCTTCTCAGATGTGGAATACAGTCCATAGACCAGACAGATAACAGCAGGGGACAATCTTCTTCCTATGAGAACAATGAAAGCCCTGCCCCCCTTTTACCTAGTGTAAGTCATCTCTTCTCAGATGTGGAATCCAGTCCATAGACCAGACAGATAACAGAAGGGGACAATCTTCTTTCTATGAGAACAATGAAAGCCCTGCCCCCCTTTTACCTAGTGTAAGCCATCTCTTCTCAGATGTGGAATCCAGTCCATAGACCAGACAGATAACAGAAGGGGACAATCTTCTTCCTATGAGAACAATGAAAGCCCTGCCCCCCTTTTACCTAGTGTAAGTCATCTCTTCTCAGATGTGGAATCCAGTCCATAGACCAGACAGATAACAGCAGGGAACAATCTTCTTCCTATGAGAACAATGAAAGCCCTGCCCCCCTTGACAAGTTTTTCAGGTTTTTCCCTTATCTTAATTGAAGATTGTCCCTCTCTGCAGTCTACCTGGGCACCTCCCTTCTGATCTGGCTGAGCAGTGTTACATCAGTAAAAGGGGCGGGAGGGGGATACTTTATCATTGAATTACTCTTGTACTACAACTCTGACAGAATTGAAATAACACTCTCCAAGGTCCAAATACTATGATGATTAATTAGAGCTGCTTTTATTATGAAACATTACTATCCCTTTAAGACTAGAGGAAAGGCACATTCAACTAAAACAAAGGCAGGGATTTTTTACAGTACGGGCAGTAAATGTATGGAATTATTTGCCTCAGGACACTATGTTTGCAAAAAAGTAATGAATTCCTTTCTAGCACAGACTTATACTGAGGATTCTGACAGCTGGTTACAATGCAGAAAGGATGTTTCGAGTCAGGAAGGAATATTTTTAGCCACTTGGGGCTTAATTGGAAATGGTTTTTAACCCTTTGAGTGCCAGAGGGGTACAGAACGCATTGCTTTGCAGTGCGTTCCCTACCCGTCTGGCACTCAAACAGTTAATAGCGTTATTTTTTTCGTTCCTGTGGATTACCATGGATGTTATGGCATGGGCTGATCTGGATGGAAGCATGTCTTTTTTCTGCTTCATCAGCTGTGTCACTATGTTAGTATTAACTTGCAGGAAGCGATCGGTGCCCAGACGTAGGCTGGCGTCCTAGTGCAACAGTAGTCTAGACAGGTATCTAGTGCCCAAGAGCTAAACATGGTAAATGGTTACATCAGGGGATGGGTAAGGTAGGCTGACCTTCTGCAGGAACCTTTTTTCCTGGTCCTGTATCCTGGGGAATGTGGCCACTGAGCGCAACGGCGAATTCAGAGACAGGAAATGGCTCATCATCACTTGTCCAAAGGGGTCATCTGGGAAACACTGCTCATACAGCACGAACCGCGCGTCTGTGAAGCGCTCTGATGCCCAACCAATCAGAGATGTGGATCTACAGAGAAGCACAGACTTCATATAAAGTCCTTCTTGTGTTTGGGACAGTTTAATTATTGGGTTTTATTAAGTTTAATCCTTTAAGATTCAGAGGTGTTTGTACATACTGAAGCGCAGTGAGTTGGCTCTTAAAGTGCCAACACAGGGACAATCAATTGTTTTGGCCTCATACCTTTATATAACACTCACAGGCACACACACACACACAGGACGCTATCTCTGCTTTAATCAATAAGAATGAATGAGTGGATGGAGAGCACAAGGAGGCCTATAAGCATTGGAGCAATTCTGGGGCAAACAAACTGTACCCAGTTAACTAAATGGAGATTCTCCAACAGACAGCCCCCCACCTATGAATCCCTTACGTGCAAACATTTCCATATTTCATGTGGATTTAAGTCCTAAAGTCCTCCAAACTTCCAAGTTACATAAAGAGGGTTTAAGTAAAAAATAGAAGTCAACAGACACTGTCAAAAATCCAAAAGAGAAAGCACAGTCCTGTGAACCTGCCGACTATTGGGGCCCTTGGCTTCTTACTAGGAAGACTAAAAAACAAGAGTGTGACGAACACACACACAGACAGAACAAAATCCAGTGTTGTGCTCAAGTCATGTTTTTCACTCCCATGTGCCATTGCAGAGAGGAAATTTCCATATTCATATCAGACTGGTCCCGCCCACAGACAGTCCAGCTCCGAAATGTCAGGCAAATCCTCTCCGCACGAGAGAATCAGCAAAACCGCAGAACTTCGTTTCAGTCTATGTGGAGCTCATCAGTGTGGTGCAGCTGAATCCCTCTAGGCACATGGAAGCAAGGGCCCATGCCTGGGATCCCCTTCCACTTAGGAGACAAAGAATTGTGAGGAGCACCCATCAAGCACGAACAACATAAAGTGTCTTGCTCTTAGGCATGGTGGCCTCTCAATGGTGCTACAACTCACGTTTTTCACTCCCATGTGCCATTGCAGAGAGGAAATCTCCATATCAGACTGGTCCCGCCCACAGACAGTCCAGCTCAGAAATGTCAGGCAAATCCTCTCCGCACGAGAGAAACAGCAAAACCACAGACGTACGTTTCAGTCTATGTGGAGCTCATCAGTGTGGTGCAGGCAAGTCCCTCTAGGCACATGGAGAGCAGGGGCCCATGTCTGGGATGCCCTTCCACTTAGGGAGACTACAAAAACAAAAGAATGTGACGAACGCACACTGAGAAAGAACAACATAGAGTTTTTTGCTCAAGGCAAGGCAATGGCACGTAGGGGTGAAAAATGTGACTTTTAGCACCATTGAGGGGCCACTATGCCTCAGGACAATGCACTTTATCTTGCTCATTCTCGATGGGTGCTCGTCACAATATTCGTTTCTTTGTCTCCCTAAGTGTACAGGGATCCCAGGCATGGGCCCTTGCTCTCCATGCGCCAAGAGGGAATCAGCTGCACCACACCGACGAGGCTCACATAGGCTGAAACGTATGTCTGTGGTTTTGCCTGACGTTTCGGAGATGGACTGTCTGATGTGAATATGGAAATTTCCTCTCTGCAATGGCACATGGGAGTGAAAAACACGACTTGTAGCACCACTGAGAGGCCTCTATGCCCGAGGAGAAGACACTTTGAGCTGGATTCAAATGCAGGAGATAAATGTTACATCCCGTTTTATCAAAAACGTATGTATTGAAGTCTATGGGGAAACTTGGAGATAAAAGCAGTGATAAAATTAGCACTAGCATTTGAATCCAGCCCTTTATCTTGTCCGTTCTCGATGGGTGTTCATCACAATATTCTCTTCTTACTAGGAAGCCAAGGATCCCCCTAGAGACCCTACAGATCTAGTGAAACCTGTGGCCTCTTAGTAGGAAGCCCTGAATCAGGAACAGAACCTATAGATGTATCAGGAGCCACGTCTCCTTAAAAGAAAGCCCTGGATTGGGAACAGATCCTATAGATCTATAGGGAGTCCATGGTTCCTTGGTAGGAAGCCCTGGATCAAGAACAGACCCTATAGATCTATAGGAGACCCATGGTTCCTTAGCATGAAGCCCTGGACTCGGAACAGAACCCACTGATCTATAGGGGGTCCATGGTTTCTTAGCATAAAGCCCTGGATTGGGAACAGACCCTGTATATCTATAGGGGGCCCATGGTTCCTTAGCAAGAAACTCGGGCTCAGGAATGGGCCTGCCTCTCATTATTAGGATCCCTAGGTCAGCAACAGATCCTACTGCTGTATCAGGGCCCACAGCTCTTTAGTAGGAAGCCTGGGTAAGGAATGGATTGTACAGATTAGTCACAGCCAACTGCTCCTTATTAGGACCCCTGGATCAGGACCAGACCTTATCAATGTGGACTCAATGATATTGGTAGAATTCTCTGGAGGTCTCGGAGAATGACCCCAAAACATCTTCACCTCTAACCTCTCCTTTTCCACTGACCTCTGCCAGCAATTGTACTTCTGACACCATTCATCTATAGTCACACACACACACACACAATCATCTATATTCACACACACAACACACTCATCTATATTCACACACACAACACGCTACACATTCTAATCTATATTCGCACACACAACACACTCATAGTCACACAAACTAGACACTCATCTATATTCACACACACACAACATACTCATCTATATTCACACACACTAGACACTCATCTATATTCACACACACAACATGCTCATCTATATTCACACACTCATCTATATTCATACACATTACACACTCATCTATATTCACACACAAAACTACACACTCATCTATAGTCACACACACACACAATCATCTATATTCACACACACAACACAATCATCTATATTCACACACAAAACTACACACATTTATATTCACACACACTACACTCTCATCTATATTCACACACAAAACTACACACTCATCTATATTCACACACACACTACACACTCATCTATATTCAAACACATTACACACTCATCTATATTCACACACAAAACTACACATATCTATATTCACACACACTACACACTCATCTATATTCATACACATTACACACTCATTTATATTCACACACACTACACACTCATCTATATTCACACACACTACACACTCATCTATATTCACACACACAACACAATCATCTATATTCACACACATTACACACACCTATATTCACACACATTACACACACTCACTCATCTATATTCACACACATTACACACACTCACTCATCTATATTCACACACACACTACACAACACACTACACACTCATCTATATTCACACACACAACACAATCATCTATATTCATATATACTACACACTCATCTATATTCACACACAAAACTACACACATTTATATTCACACACACTACACTCTCATCTATATTCACACACAAAACTACACACTCATCTATATTCACACACACACTACACACTCATCTATATTCAAACACATTACACACTCATCTATATTCACACACAAAACTACACATATCTATATTCACACACACTACACACTCATCTATATTCATACACATTACACACTCATTTATATTCACACACACTACACACTCATCTATATTCACACACACAACACAATCATCTATATTCACACACATTACACACACCTATATTCACACACATTACACACACTCACTCATCTATATTCACACACACTACACAACACACTACACACTCATCTATATTCACACACACAACACAATCATCTATATTCATATATACTACACACTCATCTATATTCACACACACTACACACTCATCTATATTCACACACACAACACAATCATCTATATTCACACACATTACACACACCTATATTCACACACATTACACACACTCACTCATCTATATTCACACACATTACACACACTCACTCATCTATATTCACACACACTACACAACACACTACACACTCATCTATATTCACACACACAACACAATCATCTATATTCATATATACTACACACTCATCTATATTCACACACAAAACTACACACATTTATATTCACACACACTACACTCTCATCTATATTCACACACAAAACTACACACTCATCTATATTCACACACACACTACACACTCATCTATATTCAAACACATTACACACTCATCTATATTCACACACAAAACTACACATATCTATATTCACACACACTACACACTCATCTATATTCATACACATTACACACTCATTTATATTCACACACACTACACACTCATCTATATTCACACACACTACACACTCATCTATATTCACACACACAACACAATCATCTATATTCACACACATTACACACACCTATATTCACACACATTACACACACTCACTCATCTATATTCACACACATTACACACACTCACTCATCTATATTCACACACACTACACAACACACTACACACTCATCTATATTCACACACACAACACAATCATCTATATTCATATATACTACACACTCATCTATATTCACACATATTACACAACACACTCATCTGTATTCACACACACTACACACTCATCTATATTCACACACATTACACACTCTCATCTATATTAACACACACACACACTACACACTCATTTATATTCACATACATTACACACTCTCATCTATATTAACACACACACACACTACACACTCATTTATATTCACACACATTACACACTCATTTATTTTCGCACACTACACACACTCATCTATATTAACACACACTACACACTCATTTATATTCACACACATTACACACTCTCATCTATATTAACACACACTACACACTCATCTATATTCATACACACTATATAATCATAACTCTAGAAGTGCCTCCCTGTAACACCGATCAGGAGGGCACACACACATACACACACACACACATACACACACACACCACACATACATTCACACACGCCATGATGTATTACACCTTGTTACAGGACAAGGAGTGGGGTACGTACTCTGTTGGCTCCATGTAACATATACACACACACATAGACAATAATGTATTACACCTTGTTACAAGAGAGGCATAGAGGTACCCTACTTACTGTGTTCACACTATGTAACACACACACACACACACTCTGATGTATGGCACCTTATTACAGAAGAGGCATAGAGGCACACACACACACACACACATATACATATACACACACACACACATATATACACACAAATATACACACACACACACACACACACACACACACACACACACACATATACACACACACACACACATATATACACACAAATATACACACACCATGATCTATTGCACCTTGTTAGAAGAGAGGCATAGAGGTACTTACACACACACACACACACACACACACATACACACACATATATATACAAGAGAGGTACTCACTGTGCTGGATCCATGTAGCACAGAACCACTTCTCCCAGAATGAGGGTCGGACAGTCCCACCTCAGTCCAGACTGCTCCAATACACAATCCAACAGGACAGTGTCACTTAGATCGACCCCAAGTAGCTTATATTGACCTGCTGAAAGGACCACATGACCTGGAAAGACAACAATCAGACGTACTTACTGTCCTATGAAGAGACAATCAAACCATTCATTTTGGTATCTGTAAGCTCATGTGGAAAGTCAGAGCTCAGGTCACCAATTTGTGAATCTAACACATGGAATTATCTCAAACATAATTCCACTGGTGCCAGGAGTCTATGGGGTGACATCCAGTCTGTGGCCTCTGATGGTATCCAGAGTATGTATAGGGTCTGCTCACCATTAGAAGGGGGAGTCTCACAAGAGTCCAGTAGGTTCCTCAGTGTCTCTGTCTGTTCTATTACGTGACGCTTGCGCTGGACAACAGGAGGGAAATCCACTTCCCAGACACAAAGCTCCATTGGTGAACCCAGTTCTGCTCTCAGCCGAAAGTACAACGAGTCAAACCCACAGCCCAAGGACACCACCTGAAGGAAAGAATGGAGAAAACAAATCTACCATGGACACACACACATATACAGACACAGAAATACACACACACACTAATACACACACACACACTAATACACACACACACACTAATAAACACAGAAATACACACATACACACACACAGAAATACACACACTTTTTTTTTTAACCCCTAGAGTGCCTGGTGGACACAGCTGTACCTGCTGTGCCACGCTCGTACATTTGACAGCTAAAATGTGGTCACTGCTTAAGCCGGTATAACCGACTTGCAGTGGCCGCATTTCAGCTGACATGCAGCCTGGCACTCTTGGGAGGACATGAGGATCACTCATCATGTCCTCCCAGGTATTGATCTCCCTGCCGATCGCGCTGGGAGATCAATATCGCCAAGAGAGAAGCTCTGAGAAACAGAGCTTCTCCCTTCTCCGCTTCTAGCGCCCCCTAAGGTAGGTCGACTCATTCCAATGGGGTGTCATTTTTCTCCTAAGAGCACTAGCTAATGAATACAGTTGGAAATTCCATGGTTTTCACAGATTTCTGTACAGATGAAGTGGCAGAAATGTAAGAAAATGCCATTTTTTCCTATAGTGCCAACTTCTGGAAGCATTTGTGCACTCCAGGCTTGGGGTAACAAGGCAAGTTACCCATCATTTGATGCGGCAGGGTGTCTTGTTTCCAAAATGGTATGGTTTGTGTACCCTTTCTTCACTTCTGTAGTTATTATAACCATTTGTGTACAGACAAGTAATGTTTGTGAAAATGTTAGAAAAATTTGAAGTTGTAGTAGGTGTGGCTTTGCACTTCTAGCGCCCCCTGAGGTAGTTAAACTCATACCAATGGGGTGTCATTTTTCTCCTAAGAGCACTAGCTAATGAATACAGTTGGAAATTCCATGGTTTGCACACATTTCAGTACATTTGAAGGGGCAGAAATGTAAGAAAATAGGATTTTAGTCTTACCTGTTAAATCCTTTTCACTTAGTCCATACAGGTCACTGGTACTCTGGGAGGCGATCCGCCCCTTTAATAGGCAGGGACAATTATGCAAATGATTGCAGGGGGCGGAGCCTCCCCTCCTACTTAAGCTGCCTTCAGGCCAGAGCCACTAGATTGATTTGAGACACTAAAAACTGACCATAGGTAAGCAAGAAGGAAGACTCCTGTGAGCATGCCCCGAAGGTCTCCCACTGAATGCCACAGGAGAGCCAAGCATGGTCCCTTGACAGGGTGGGAGACCAGTGACCTGTATGGACTAAGTGAAAAGGATTTAACAGGTAAGACTAAAATCCTATTTTCACTGTCGTCCAATACAGGTCACTGGTACTCTGGGATGTACAAACATTGAGCTGACCCAGAGGCGGGAAGTAAGGCAAGGACCAGGCGCAGGGCCCAAGTCACTAGAACTGCTATGAACCAGTTAATTACATAGCCCAAAATGTAAGTGTCAACGGACACCAACCAGGGGAAAACAACCCCCTGAACTAACACAGAACACAGAACCAGAGCCAACCAGGCTCAACAGTGAAGAAGCACTAAGAACCACAGAGTAGAAGGCCTAAACAGGCAAAACTGCCTCCAGGACCTTCCTCCCAAAACTGGCATCAGCCGAGGCCAGTACATCAACTCGGTAGTGCTTTGAAAATGTGTGCACAGAGGACCAAGTGGCCGCTCTGCACAGTTGATCAGCAGATGCCTGATTCTTGTAGGCCCAAGAGGCCCCAATAGATCTGGTGGAATGGGCAGTCACCCGGAAGGGAACATGCTTATTCCACAACTTATAGGCTTCACGAATAGTAGCCTTAATCCAGGAGGCAATGGTAACTTTGGAAGCCGGTCTCCCTGCCCTAGGCCCCTCAGGAATGACGAATAGAGCGTCAGACTTCCTGATAGACTCGGTGCGATGAACATAAAACTTGAGGCAACGCACCACATCCAACAAATGGAGATCTCGTTCCTTGTCAGATGAAGGATTAGGGCAGAAAGAGGGAACCACAATCTCCTGATTGATGTGAAACTCAGAGACAACCTTGGGTAAGAATTCCTTGGTAGTGCGAAGCACAGCCTTATCCTTGTGGAACACCAGGTAAGGAGGTTTACAAGACAGAGCCTGTAACTCTGCTACCCGGCGAACTGAAACAATAGCCAAGAGAAAGGCCATTTTCCAAGTCAATAGACGTAATGGAATGGAAGACAAGGATTCAAACGGGGGTCGCTGGATAACTCCCAGCACCAAATTGAGGTCCCACTGGGGAGTAGGACTCTTGAAGGCAGGCCGAACATGAGTCACGCCTTGGAAGAAAACTTTGACATCAGGAAGGATAGCAATCCTTTCCTGGAAAAACACAGACAAAGCAGAAGTCTGGACTTTGAGGGAACTCAGACTGAGCCCTTTCTCAACACCGTCCTGTAAAAAGGCCAGGACAGTGGGAAGATGAAATTCTAGGGACATCTTCCGATCAGTACACCAAGCTACAAAGGTGGCCCAGATACTATGATAGATCTTGGAGGACACAGGCTTACGAGCACTAAGCATCGTCGACACCACTGAAGGAGAAAATCCTTTCTTCTCTAGAATCGAGGATTCAACCGCCATGCCATCAAATGGAGATGCTGAACATCCTCCTTCCACAGATATCCTTGAAGAAGTAGATCCGGACGGGCAGGAAGTGGAAACGGTTCCGCCACTGACATAGCCATCAACTCCGGATACCAGGACTGGCGAGGCCAGTTTGGAGCGATCAGGATGACAGGACAACGCTCCTGCTTCAACTTCTGGATGACTCTGATCAATAGAGGAAGAGGAGGGAAGATGTAAGCCAGAGGAGAATCCCAAGGGATTGACAAGGCATCCACTGCTAGAGCAAGAGAGCCCCTCCACCGGGAGCAAAACACCGGTACCTTCCTGTTGTGTCTGGTAGCCATCAGGTCCACTGCAGGCACCTCCCACCTCTGGGTGATTAGGTGAAACACCTCTGGATGAAGAGCCCATTCTCCGCTGTCGACTGTGTGACGACTGAGAAAGTCTGCCATGACGTTGTCTACGCCTGGAATGTGAACTGCAGAAATGACAGGCACGTGATCTTCTGCCCAAGATAAAATATCCTTGACCTCTAACCAGGCGGTGCAACTTCTTGTGCCGCCTTGCCTGTTGTTGTAGGCCACTGCGGTGGCGTTGTCGGACTCCACTCTGACTGGGCAACCTTCCAGTTGAGATTCCCAGTGCCTCAGGGCAAGCCGGATGGCACACAGTTCCAGAACATTGATGGAGAGAAGAGATTCCTCCAGTCCCCATTTCCCCTGAGCACTGAAACGACCCAACACAGCACCCCATCCCCGGAGGCTGGCATCCGTTGTGAGCGTGGTCCAATAAGGAACTTGAAAGGATCTCCCTTTCAGGAGATGAGAGAGATCCAACCACTAGTGCAGACTCGATTCGACATGAGGAGGTAGAGAGACTGACATATGCTGATGATCTGGATGATTCTTGCACGTCTGGATCACAAACCTCTGAAGTTCCTTGGAGTGGGCCATGGCAAATGGTACCGCTTCAATCGTGGAAATGAACTTCCCCACCAGAGACGTCAACTTCGGTACCGGAACTCTGTCCATTTCCAGAATCCCAGCTACTCGGATGGCTATCTGATGAGCCACTTCCTCTGGCAGAAACACCATGCATTGCCGAGTGTCGAACAGGAGACCCAGGAAAAGGAGCCTCTGAGATGGGACCAAGTCTGACTTGTCCAGATTCAGGATCCAGCCGTGACGGTTCAGAGTGTGTATACACAGCTGCAGTTGTTGGTGGAGAAGCTCTGCTGAGGAGGCTTTCAGGAGGAGATCGTCCATGTAGGGGGTCACACTGACACCTTCTTGATGAAGTACAGCTATCAAGGAACCCAACACCCTCCGAAAGACCAGAGGGGCCGAAGTCAGTCCAAAGGGAAGAGCTGAAAACTGAAAGTGTCCCCTGTGGCAGGCAATCCTGAGATACCGCCTGCTCTCTGGATGAATAGGGATGTGAAGATATGCATCCTGAAGGTCCAGGGAAGCAAGAAACTCCCCTGGAGACATTGCTGCAATCACAGAGCGCAGGGACTCCAGGCGGAAGTGGGAACTCACAACATAGGAATTGAGATCTTTGAGATCCAAAATGGGACGAGCACCTCCGTCCTTTTTGGACACCACGAACAGGTTGTAATAAAATCCTGAACCTGTGTCCTCTGGAGGAACCAATTCCAGGACCTCTTTGTCCAAGAGATCCTGAATAGCGTCGTCGAACAGACGTCTTTTTGTAGGTTCCTGAGAAGGACGAGTAAAATGGAACCGAAAAGGAGGAAGGGAAGAGAAAGGGATCCTGTGTCCCTCTGACGCTACCTGAATAACCCATGGGTCCGTCACTGACTCCTCCCAAGTCCGGCGAAAGATGCGGAGACGTCCACCTACTGCCGGATGCGGACCCGGGTTCGGTGAGTCATGCCGAAGCAGTCTTGGAGGTCTTGGCCTTGGGGGCAACTTTGGGCTTCCAGGACTGTTTGGGCTTGGAGGAGGAGCGCGCAGAGGACGGACCCGTCTGGGACGTGGAGCGTGTCTCAGTCTGAAAGGAACGAAAGGACCGATTGCGTTTGGCTGGAAACTTTTTCTTGAAGACTGAGGGTAGAAGAGTACTTTTACCGCCAGTAGCCTCGCTGATCATTTCTTTGAGTTGAGAACCAAATAGCAAGTTCCCCTGAAAGGGCAAGGAAAGCAAGGCTTTCTTAGAGGCTGTATCAGCAGACCAAATTTTCAGCCAAAGGGCACGTCTAGCCACCACAGATGAAGTGGAGGCCCTCGCCATCATGCGCACAGCATCAAAGGCAGCATCAGCAACATAATTTTGTGCTTCAGTAATATTAGCAAGGAGCTGCAACTGCTCAGATACCGGTGCATCCTGGCGGACTGCCTCAGTCAGTCGTTCAGTCCAGGCCGCAATAGCTCTATTAACCCACGCCACTGCAAAGGTTGGACGCATGGCAGTGCCAATGGAGGCAAAAATAGATTTAAGAGAAAGTTCTAGCTTTTTGTCCGTCCAATCCTGCAGGGCAGAGGCATCAGAGACAGCCAAAGCAGTAGATTTGGATAGCCTGGAAACAGGAGCATCCACCTTGGGGGGATGAACCCATTTTGCCAGTTCAGTCTCAGGAAAAGGGTACAGTTTAGCAAACTTTATGTACACTGAGGAGGATTTGTCAGGATTCCTCCACGCCTCAGAGACTAGACGGGCAAGGGTAGGGTTAGTTGGAAAACATACAACCACCTTAGATGGTTTTTGAAAAACATCAGTTGGATCATGAGTAGATTCCTGAGTCAGAGGAAGGTTGAGTGTAGTTAACACAGCTCTAATCAAACCCTCAGCAGAAACTTCAGGGTCGCATTCATAAGGGTCCCCAATGGACCTGTTAGACTCAATAATAGTGCCTTCCTCAGCATCAGAATCCTGTAATAATTCTTCCTCAGAAGAATCAGACACATCAGGAGCCCCCTGTGGCTTAGGCAGGGAAGTCCTGATTGTAGAGGGGGTCTGCCAAACCTGGAGAGCCCCCTGTACCTGAGAGGGAAAGAGTTGGAGAGTGGATCTGAGATCCCTAGTGGCAGCTTTAAACTCTTTTACCCAAGTTGGCTCAATAGCATGGCTGGGAAGCCCAGGGTTGCTATCATGACAATCAGTGCATTTAGGGCATAAATCACCAGAACAATCTCTAGGCAGCCCAGAGTGACAAGAGGAGCAAAGCGCAATGGGGGGAACAGACACCCCAACCTCCTTAGTCTTGGGTCTAGCCCCTGGCTCCAGTGGAGTAGACATGCTCACAGCGTCAATATACACCACTTAACAAATATCACCCAGTAAAAGTGTGAAAGATTAAAGTTTCACCCCAGAAACGCCTAAAATCGGACTTATCTGGCCAGCGAAGGGTTAATCTGCTGAGAGGAGAGAAGGCTCGGTCCCTGCGTAGTATACTCGCTGAGAAATAACACCACAAAATGGCGTCCGTCAGGTCAGCCAATCAGAAACGAGCGCGAACCGGGCGCTCATGGGAAATGTAGTTTTCTCTCAGAAGTACCCCAAACAGTGCCCGAAGCCCCCCTGAACTCCCCACACCATGTAAACATACACCGGATGATAGAGCAGGAGCATAGAAGTAAAATGAGCCATCTCTGAAGTTGCTGTGACAAGCGGTTCCAGAGATATGTCCCACACTGTGAAATCCCATAGAGAGTAAAGGAGCAATGGCGTCTGAGCGGGAAAAGGCGCGCTTAAAGGCGCGGAACACTAAATTTTAATAAAGTCCCACTAAACTTTAAAAAGTGCTAAACAGTAACCCAATACATGAGAAACATAAGTAAAACTATACCCAAAGCTCCAAAACCCAGAGAATACCACAGAAATTGCATAAACATGGTAAATGCAAATAAAAACACCCTATGAGTGCTGGAGTGCAATGCAAACTCCCAAATACAAGCCCATCAAAGGGACACTGTGGGGACAAGTGGACCTTCAGCACTCAAGGGGTGGCTCACCTTTCTGCAGGACTTCTGTCTTCAGGTGACCATGATGAAGAAGGAATAAACCAGAGGTAAATTCCCCAGTAGGGAAGCTGCTTAACACAAGCTGTTCCCTCTTCAGGGCATAAGGTCCACAGAAAATCCCTGGAAGCTGCACCAGCCACTTTAGAGAGGGCAATTCACAGCCATGGTCACCCTCCTAATGGTGGTATTCCATATTTGAATAAAAATAACAAAATACTAAGTTGAATGCATAGATGTTCTCCACCTGGTGTGCACAGCACACAGGAACAAATCAATCTAGTGGCTCTGGCCTGAAGGCAGCTTAAGTAGGAGGGGAAGCTCCGCCCCCTGCAATCATTTGCATAATTGTTCCTGCCTATTAAAGGGGCGGATCGCCTCCCAGAGTACCAGTGACCTGTATTGGACGACAGTGAAAATGCCTTTTTTTTTCATTAACGCCACCTTCTGGAGGCATTTGTGCACTCCAAGCTTGGGGTAACAAGGCAAGTCACCCATCATTAGATGCGGCAGGGTGTCTTCTTTTCAAAATGGTATGGTTTGTGTACCCTTTCTTCACTTCTGTAATTGTTATAACCATTTGTGTACAGACAAGTAATGTTTGAGTAAATGTTAGAAAAATTTGAAGTTGTAGTAGGTGTGGTTTTGCACTTCTAGCGCACCCTGAGGTAGTTAAACTCATACCAATGGGGTGTCATTTTTCTCCTAAGAGCACTAGCTAATGTATACAGTTGGAAATACCATGGTTTGCACACATGTCAGTACATTTGAAGGGACAGAAAGGTAAGAAAATTCCTTTTTTTTTTCATTAGCGCCACTTCTGGAGGCATTTGTGAACTCCAGGCTTGGGGTAACAAGGCAAGTCACCCATAATTAGATGCGGCAGGGTGTCTTCTTTTCAAAATGCTATGGTTTGTGTACTCTTTCTTCACTTCTGTAGTCATTAAAACCATTTGTGTACAGACAAGTAATGTTTGAGTAAATGTTAGAAAAATGTGAGGTTGTAGTAGGTGTCGTTTTGCACTTCTAGTGCCCCCTGAGGTAGTTAAAGTCATACCAATGGGGTGTCATTTTTCTCCTAAGAGCACTAGCTAATGAATACAGTTGGAAATACCATGGTTTGCACACATTTCAGTACATTTGAAGGGACAGAAAGGTAAGAAAATTCCTTTTTTTTTTCATTAGCGCCACTTCTGGAGGCATTTGTGAACTCCAGGCATGGGGAAACAAGGCAAGTTACCCCTCATTAGATGCAGCAGGTTATCTACTGTCCAGAAATATATAGTTTTATATAGTTATTCCACTGGTTTAGGGTAGCTTTATCACAAAAACCCTAGAATGCGAATATTATTTTATAAAGTTGAAAATGTCATTTTGCGCTGCTGGTGATTAGGGCTCTACGCTAGCCATGGACGTAGGTAAAACTATACAAATTTGGTATTTATTTACTCTGGGCTTTTTCAAATAATTGAAACTTTTTCAATCAAGGTAAATGTTTTTGATACATATTATGTGATTTTAGCAAAATGAGTAAATTTTCACTTTTTTTTGTCATTATGACATCATAACTTTTTGCATGATGTAAAATTCTCTTCATGTAAGGTATCACAAGAAAGCTCAATTCGTTCTGAAAAAAACAATATATAGTTTTCCTTATTTAAAGGGGAACTACCACCCCGCAGAAACATAAGCTGTATTGATTCTTCATCTGGCGACTAGCTGCTTAGTAGCGCTAGTCGCCAGAAATATTACCCGGTTCTCAAGATTTTGTCCTTTTCCTGACGGTCACTGGAACAGGAAGCACGGACATCTCGTCCCAGTGACGTCCGTGCGCCTGCGCTGTCAGTCCCTTTTGAGCCGGCCCCACTGCGTCTGTCACACACTGTCTACAGATGTGACAAACGTCCATGTATGTGTGTGTCTCTCTGTATGTATGCGTTTCACAGCGTGTGACACGCTCTGTCTCTTTAAGTGCGTGTCTGTAACACTGCATATTTCTGTTTCACACAATGTCTCTCTGTGTAAATAATATGATGGGCAATGCCGTCCCACATTGCTAGTAAGAGATAAAATCTCCCCTAAAGATCATATCCCTTATAATTTCAATATTCCCGAATTCAGATAATTTTACAATTTTTTCTTTTTCTAAAGTATTCCAATCAAAAAGTTTCTCATTACATAAAGGGAGCATTTTTGATCTAAAGTCAATAACATTGATCCCCCCCACACACACACACATTGACCCAACCCATGATAAAGTATCCCCCCTCACATACACATTGACCAAGCCCAAGATATAGTATCCCCCCCCACACACAGACATTGACCCAACCCAAGATAAAGTATCCCCCTCACACACACATTGACCCAACCCAAGATAAAGTATCCCCACTCACACACACACTGACCCAACCCAAGATATAGTATCCCCCCCACACACACACACACATTGACCCAACCCAAGATATAGTATCCCCCCCACACACACACACATTGACCCAACCCAAGATATAGTATCCCCCCCCCCACACACACACACACATTGACCCAACCCAAGATATAGTATCCCCCCACACACACACATTGACCCAACCCAAGCTATAGTATCCCCCCCACACACACACACATTGACCCAACCCAAGATATAGTATCCCCCCCCCCACACACACACACACATTGACCCAACCCAAGATATAGTATCCCCCCACACACACACATTGACCCAACCCAAGATATAGTATCCCCCCCCACACACACACATTGACCCAACCCAAGATATAGTATCCCCCCCCCACACACACACACACATTGACCCAACCCAAGATATAGTATCCCCCCCACACACGGACACATTGACCCAGCCCAAGATATAGTATGTCCCCCCCACACACACACACATATTGACCCAGCCCAAGATATAGTATCCCCCCCACACACACACACATTGACCCAACCCAAGCTATAGTATCCACCCACACACACACACACATTGACCCAACCCAAGATATAGTATCCCCCCCACACACACACACATTGACCCAACCCAAGATATAGTATCCCCCACACACACACACATTGACCCAACCCAAGATATAGTATCCCCCCCACACACACACACACATTGACCCAACCAAAGATATAGTATCCCCCCCCCGACACACACACACATATATTGACCCAGCCCAAGATATAGTATCCCCCCCCCACACACACACACACATTGACCCAACCCAAGATATAGTATCCCCCCACACACATATTGACCCAACCCAAGATATAGTATCCCCCACACACACACATTGACCCAACCCAAGATATAGCATCCCCCACACACACACATTGACCCAACCCAAGATATAGTATCCCCCACATACACACACATTGACCCAACCCAAGATATAGTATCCCCTCACATACACACATTGACCCAACCCAAGATAAAGTATCCCCCCCACACACACACACACATTGACCCAACGCAAGATAAAGTATCCCCCCCACACACACACACATTGACCCAACCCAAGATATAGTATCCCCCCCCACACACACACGTTGACCCAACCCAAGATATAGTATCCCCCCCACACAGACATTGACCCAACCCAAGATAAAGTATCCCCCTCCACACACACACACATTGACCCAACCCAAGATATAGTATCCCCCCCATACACACACATTGAACCAACCCAAGATAAAGTACCCCCCACACACACACACACATTGACCCAACCCAAGATAAAGTATCCCCCCCCACACACACACATTGACCCAACCCAAGATAAAGTACCCCCCACACACACACACACACATTGACCCAACCCAAGATAAAGTATCCCTCCACACACACACATTGACCCAACCCAAGATAAAGTATCCCTCCACACACACACATTGACCCAACCCAAGATATAGTGTCCCCCCCACATACAGACATTGACCCAACCCAAGATAAAGTATCCCCCCACACACACACACATTGACCCAACCCAAGATAAAGTATCCCTCCACACACACACATTGACCCAACCCAAGATATAGTGTCCCCCCACATACAGACATTGACCCAACCCAAGATATAGTATCCCCCCACACACACACACACACATTGACCCAACCCAAGATAAAGTATCCCCCCACACACACACACACATTGACCCAACCCAAGATATAGTGTCCCCCCACATACAGACATTGACCCAACCCAAGATACAGTATCCCCCCACACACACACACATTGACCCAACCCAAGATATAGTATCCCCCCCATACACACACATTGACCCAACCCAAGATAAAGTATCCCCCCCCCACACACACACACATTGACCCAACCCAAGATAAATTACCCCCCCACACACACACACACTGACCCTTTAATTAGAAATAAAGTGACTTACCCCAGTGAGCACTCACCTGTCTGTACTCATATCCCTGAGTGTCCTGTAGAAACTCACTGATACAGACGCTGACAGCCTGGGATCGGACACAGTAACCCCTACAGAACAAATGGTACATTCCCATGAGTGCTGAGTGAGGACTCAAAGTACAGTTTAATATTCTACATATGGATTTGACTTCTCCCTCACTGGGGAGTGACTGAGGAAATAGGAGTGGGGTGTAGACAAGCAGGCCAGGAAGGGCCCACACACCGGAACTATGAGTAGACACTACGAGCAGACTCACTACTGAGTAACAGGGCTTCACTCACTGCTAACACAGAGCTTCACTCACTACTGACACAGGGCTTCACTCACTGCTGAGTAACAGGTCTTCACTCACTGCTGAATAACACAGGGCTTCACTCACTGCTGAATAACAGAGGGCTTTACTCTCTGCTGAGTAACAGGGCTTCACTCACTGCTGAGTAACAGGGCTTCACTCACTGCTGAATAACACAGGGCTTCCCTCACTAACACATGGCTTCACTCACTGCTGAGTAACAGGGCTTCGCTCACTGCTGAATAACACAGGGCTTCACTCACTGATGAATAACACAGGGCTTCCCTCACTAACACAGGGCTTCACTCACTAAGAGAGGGCTTCACTCACTGCTGAGGAACAGGGCTTCACTCACTGCTGAATAACACAGGGCTTCCCTCACTAACACATGGCTTCACTCACTGCTGAGTAACAGGGCTTCGCTCACTGCTGAATAACACAGGGCTTCACTCACTAAGACTATGTGTGCGAGAGACTATGTGCATGTCTGTGTGTGAAAGACAGGAGCATGGATTGTGGTGTGAGTGCATAAGAGACTGTGACTTTGTGAAAGGAGAGGATGTGTGTGTGTGAGTGTGTGTGTGAGAGAGAGAGAGACAAAGAGAGTGTCATGTTCAGGTACAGGATTCCCAGGACCCCCTAGGGAGATGCCTGGGAGCGATGGATTGAGAGTTCTGCTGGGGGTCACAGTAGAAGCTGGAAGAGGATTTACAGCAGTCAAGGCTGTAGATAACGTTGCTGGACACCAAACCAGAATACTTATCCAGAGAATCGCTAGGAGGACCTGGTGAAGAGGATCTGATGTAGAGCTTGGGTCACTAAGGACTTTACTAGAGGCATCTCCTCATTGACGTGAGAGGGGTTCTCCGATCCCACCCACTCTGACCCAGTAGTTTGAGTAGGATGGAAGCAGGGGAGCCCTCTTGCTCTGGGTGGCCGAATGGGCCAGGAGATCAGTAGCTGGGGGGCAACAGGAGGGATCCTGATGCCCCACCATAAGGTTTGAAACAAAAAGTTTTAAATGCGGATTCTCTAGACCAATCAGCTGCCCTGAAAGTATCTTCTAATCTGCCCCCTGCTATCGTGTTTGAGAAGCCATTGCTCCTCTGGAAGAACGTGCTCCGAAATGAGAAACGTCAATGCCCACTGATTGCATAATCCAACAAATCTAGAAGACCAAAGTAGAAGAAGTGACCGGGAGATGAGGTTTCCTAAAAGTCATCAATAACCGATTATGGTTGGGCAATCTCAAATCAGAAGTTCCTGTCTCATAAGCTTTTAGACGGTGAACCGCACAAAGATTTGGGTTATGTGGAAAAAATGGACACACAATCCACCCAGAAGCAGTCTTATTTCTCCTAGAGGTATAACATAAAACTCCTTCTGGAACAAAAGACCTACTTATAATGTCTAAGGAACGGACGTCCGAGACATGTAGAAAAGAAATCAGAGTAGAATAGTCAATTTTGCTGAAAGTTGTTGTCATTGACAAAAATGTATTATTAGGCCAATAATCTAGGAATAGTAATACGGTAACATCCCAAAGTGAAGAATCTCTCAAGCTTGGAAGTCTGGATAGTCTCATACCCTTCATAAGTCTACACAATGGT